>WNWK01002185.1:0-92500 GCA_009830355.1 Cherax destructor
TTGTAACGTAACTGTGTTAACATGGAACACTTTCTGTTGTAACGTAACAATTTTAACATAACATTTCTGTTGTAACGTAACTTTGTTTTTAACATGGACCTTCTTTGTAACGTAACAATGTTTAAATGGAACAACTGTTGTAACGTAACGTTTGTTAACTTGGAGACAATGGGGGTCGAAACAATTTTTCCCCCTTCTCCCAAAATTCCCCTCCCTTTGACCTCTTACCCGGGGCCCCTCCCCCTCCAACCCCCCCTTTCTCACCCCCCAAAATCCTAACCCCAATTTTTCCCCTCCATGCCCCCTTCCCCTCATCCCTCCTCCCACCCCCCCCCCTTTCCCGTAAAACGCTGGGCCCATTTTTCCCCAACCCCCAGAATCCCCTCTCCCTCTCCCCCTTTCCCTCCTTCCTCCCCCCTTTCCTTTCAACGACAGACACCCCTTTTCCCCCACGTCCAGCACACCCCCTCTTCCTACTCCCACACATTCCCTTTCCCACGTCCGCTCCCCTCTTCCAACGCCCCAGCCATCTCTGTCCAACCCTTTCCCGTTCCCAAGCCATCCCTCCCAGTGCCCCCCTCTTTACGTCCCAGCCATCCCCTTCCTCGTAACACATCCCCTCTTCCTCTTCCCGCATCCCCTCTTCCCTCCAGCACACCCCCTCTTCCCACCACAATCCCCTCTTCCTACGTCCGAAACCCCCCTCTTCCACTACCGCCCCCCCTCTTCCTCATTTAAACCATCCTCTTTCACTCCAGCCATCCCTCTTCCCTACCAGCACCCCTCTTCCATTCCCAGCCATCCCTCTTTCCTACCACACATCCCTCTTCCTCGTAAGCACATCCCCTCTTCCTACGTACCAGCACATCCTCTTCCTACGTACCAGCACATCCTCTCTTCCTACGTACCAGACATCCCCTCTTCCTACGTACCAGCACATCCCTCTTCCTACTACCAGCACATCCCCTCTTCCTACGTACGCACATCCCTCTTCCTACGTACCAGCCATCCCCTCTTCTACGTACAGCACATCCCTCTTCCTCGTACCAGCACACCTCTTCCTACGTACCAGCACATCCCTCTTCCTGCGTGCCAGCACACCCCTCTTCCTACGTACCAGCACATCCCCTCTTCCTACGTCCCAGCACACCCCCTC
Source organism: Cherax destructor (assembly GCA_009830355.1). Classification (NCBI taxonomy): domain Eukaryota; kingdom Metazoa; phylum Arthropoda; class Malacostraca; order Decapoda; family Parastacidae; genus Cherax; species Cherax destructor. Next base: position 1,157 of record WNWK01002185.1, read on the forward strand.
TTCCTACGTCCCAGCACATCCCCTCTTCCCACGTCCCAGCACACCCTCCTCCGACGTCCCAGCACACCCCTCTTCCTACGTCCCAGCACCATCCCCTCTTCCTACGTCCCAGCACACCCCTCTTCCTACGTCACAACACCCCCTCTTCCTACGTCACAGCACTCCCCTCTTCCTACGTCCCGCACACCCCTTCTTCCCGTCCCAGCACATCCCTCTTCCTACGTCCCCAGCACATCCCCTCCTCCTAGTCACAACCACCCCCCTTTCCTACGTCACACACATCCCCTCCTCCTACGTCACAACACATCCCCTCCTCCACGCCCCACAACACCCCCTTCCTCACGTCCCAGCCATCCCTCCTCCTACGTCCCAGCACATCCCCTCCTCCTACGTCCCAACCATCTCCCTCCTCCTACGTCCAGCCATCCCCTCCTCCTACGTCCCACCATCCTCCTCCTACGTCCCAGCACATCCTCCTCTACGTCCCAGCACATCCCCTCCTACGTCCCAGCACATCCCCTCCACTACCTCATAGTCCACCGTCTCTACCTACCTCCCAGCCCGTTACCTTACCTTTGAAGAGTTTCGAGGTTTATCTCTCTCTGAGCCCGGCCATGGGCCAGGCTCTTATAACGTTGATGAGTTTCGAGAGTTTTCTACTCCCGGAGCCCAGCCCTGGACCAGGTTTGTTTGGTGCTTGCCTGGTCAACCAGGCTGTTGCTGTTAGCGGCCCGCTGGCCAATATATCAATCACAGCCTGGTTGACTTGGCCCTAGAGGATACTAATCCAGTTTCCTGTTGAAGGATTCTACACTTGTCCCAGCAGTGTTTCTGATGTTCTGGCATGATGCTGAATAGTCTGGGACCACGGATGTTGATACAATGTTCTCTTATTGTGCCACGGCGCCCTGCTTTTCACTGTGTTTATTTTACTTCCTCCACATCTCTTCCTTTAGTTTGTTATGGCAGTGTACGGACTTGGGTCTAGGCTCTCAACTACTTTCTACTTATATATTATCATGTCTCCTCTCTACTGGATATATATCTAGAACTATGAAGCATTCCCAGTAACTGAAATACTTTATTGGTTCTATGTGGGCTGTTAATGATCTTCTAACTCTTCCGGCTCTGACATCTTCCCTACCATGAACGGTGCCGTCAACACTAAACAATACTCTAAACAAGAAAGCAAAAATTTGATTAGTGTCACCACTGGCACTTTTTACCTTGTTTTTAATGTTCTTATTATCCGCTCCGTTATTTTCCTGGATGTTTGTCGACATGATTACTCCCAAGTCTTTCACGTGTTCATTTTGTTCTATTTGAAGATCTTTTTGGGTTCTGTACACAGTACTCCCCTTTAAGTTCTTCATTTATTCCATATCTAAAGAGCTGGAACTTATCACCATTGATCTTCAAGTTCTCCACTGCCCACTGGAAAAACCTGCTTATATCTTCCTGCTAATTTTTTGTCTTCTACCGATGTGATTTTCATGTTTATTTTGGTATAATTCGCAGATGATGAAACAAAACAGTGACGGGTGTTTTTATTCATGTCTGATACGAGGATCAAAACAGGAGCCATGATCGTTACTTGGGATACGGAACTTTTTACCTCGCCAATAATGGCTTTTGCTCTGTTTACTACTATGTGTTCTATCTGCCAGAAAGCTGAAAATCCATTTGCCTACTTTCACCATTATATCTGCAGCCTCCATTTTGTGTGCAATCACCACATGATCACATTTGTCAAGAGATTTGCAAAATCCGTGAAGACATCCGTGCTTCGGTTCTCTTACAACGTCTCCGTAATTCTGTCACAGTAGTTTTGCAGTTGTGACAAACATGATCTTCCAGTTGTAAAACCATGCTGGTTTGGCTTGAGCAGATTGTGGTGTTTCATAAAATGTGTAATTTGTCTCATCACTCTTTTGAAGTCTTAATTTTTACCTACTGCTGTAGTACCTGTCTTGGGCAACGGAGTTATGCCTGCACTCTTTAAGGTCTCTGGTATTTCACCTAGATCTTAACTTTTTCTACAAACGATACTGGGTATTCGTGCCAGTGGTACTTTGCACTTTTTATAAACAAAGAATTCCACGAATCCGGTCCAGGCACAGAATAAGCAGACATATTTTCTATTTCTTTTTCGAAATCCATGAGACTAAGGTTATTTGGTCGGCATGACCTTCATGTGAAATGAAAAGAAAATTCACATTCTCCACTCTGCCTTCATTAGTGGGTTGCTGAATATCGACTCTTATTGGTCTTTCAAAATTTCGCTCATTTCCTGTTCACTGTCCGTGTATTAACTTGTGATTAATGGTCCAATTCCACAGGTAGTTCTTAACTTTGGCTTTGCATATGTATAGAAATATTTGGAGTCTCTTGCAATATTCTGAATAGGTTTTGTTCCTTTAGTGTTTCTTCTGTCTAGTATGACACCTTAAGTATTTGTTCTATCTCGGTGATCTCTCGGCTAAGATTATCTTTCCTTCGTTGTGATATTTTAACATTTTGAAGCAAATTGATTAACCCTCTTTTTCTGTACATTCTTCTAAGCTCTCTTTCTATATTCAATTCTCTAGTTTTCCAATAGTACATATTTAGTGTAGACCTTGTATGCTTCAAAAGTTCAGCTTTTCCAGGCACTGTTAAGGATTTAGGATGCTCATGGCTGTTTCTCAGAGTGTCTGATATTGCCTTGTAAATTTTGTCTCAGTCAGTTCTGTTGTAGATAAATCCCCGAGGGCGACGTCCCTCCCCAAGAGCGCTGAGACCCCTCCCTCTCTCCTCACAGTGGGAGAAAGGTCAAGAATGCTTTATCCGTCCACTAGCGAATGGGAGACTGTATTTCCTGCATACTTAGTTCAATTAAAACATTCCAGACATGTCCCTATCTAGCATGTGTTCCTTACCTCTGCAAATTAGACAATCTTTAATAGAATAGCAGATCCAGAGCAATATTCACATGTGTCCAGCAGTTTTACACTCTTACAACAGAATCTGCAACACGTTTCACCCATGTGTTTGTCTGGGGAAATTGCTATTTCCCAAGACAGGAGAAATTCAGGATAATTTGCCTCGAACCTGTTAATATAGCTAGTGGCATTATTCTTCTTATCTAGCACCTCAGACTCAATTAATCCACATTTCATGATTCAGCTGAGTTGCTAGAGCTGGCAACTAACGCCTGTAGACACTATGTCAACAGATACCTGTCCATAAACATAGGAGGAGAGGCTGCAACAGGCGGATTGCAGTTTAAATTTGACCAGTGAACATTTGATGAAGTAGCCAGGTGCTACCCGGCCGGGCCACATCACTTTGAATGCACATTCATGTGCATACGTATCCCAGGTTGGGCACTGACAATCTCCAGGAAGACTGAAGACATTCTTCCTGCCGTGAATAATTACAAACTATGAATGAGGCGATAGTCATCAGATGTTCTGTTTGCCAAGTAGATGCCAAGTGAAGACGTCACTGTGCATCTCAAGACATCGATAGCGGCCTCTCTCTGACTTTGTAATATCACCGGCTTCCACTACAATGAGCCAGGTAAGTCACTATTTTACCCAACATCCTCCTAATTACCACTGCAGTGCCTAGGGTCGATGTTAGGTGAATGGTGCTAACTATTCGAGGCCGTGATGGTCAGGCCCAAGCCCAGAACACAGGTAAGGGTCGCCCACAACTTCCAGGTGATTTACCTGATATATTGGAATAATATATGACACCAGGGAGTGTATTAAAGCTGGTTAATTAACCTGGTTATAATCACCTTTGCAGCCCTGGTGGGTAATAAGACAGCTGACCTCAGAGGCGAAACCCTGGCAGAGGCTGCAGGTGTTTTGAGCTGTCATCAACAAAGATGAGTATCTTACCATACAGTGGGTCCTTCTATTATAATAATTATTAAAGTACTCATTTCACCCAACATCTCACACATCTGTGATTGTTGAAGTTATTTTACTGAACATTTCTTCTCGTATATTATTACTGGAGTTCCCCAACCTCTATGTTGTGATCCGAGTACATATACTGTTTTTGTTACCGTTATATCTCTGATTAGTTCCTCGGTGTTTGTGAAAATCATATCCCGTGCAGTTTAACTTCTAGTGAGATCAGTTATCTGTTGGCTCAAAGCAAACTTTTCACAAAGCCTCATTAGGTACCTGGTATGTATCTGTTTAGTCTGAGTGCTTCCAGGAACTATATCTGGTCCAATGTTGTGATAAACCATTTTCCATCTTAGAGGTTGAAATCTCCAAAGGATAATATTTGGAGTGGGCTTTTCAAGTGAATTTCTCAGCCGTTGCTAATAGTGGTTTATGTACTAGGATAATTACCAGATTCCCATTTTCCACTTTAATATTCGGAACTACTACATCATTTGTTGAATTTAGCAGTTCTCTGCAGTTCTCTGCAACAAAAGTATCTTTAACACCGGTCCTACTTCTTCCTATGACCTATTAACTGTTACATCTATCCATATTGTAGTTTTTATCATTTTATCACCATCCAAAACATTCCCCCTTGTGTGTTTCCAAACATAGCATTTGCTTCTATGAGGAGCCCTCTCCACCCACCTCCCAGCCTGCCCTATCCACCCACCTCCCAGCCTGCATTCTCCACCCACCTCCCAGCCTGCCCTTCCACCCACCTCCCAGCCTGCCCTTTCCACCCACCTCCCAGCCTGCCCTTTCACCCACCTCCCAGCCTGCCCTTTCCACCCACCCCAGGCCTGCCCTTCCACCCACCTCCTAGCCTGCCCTCTCCACCCACCTCCTAGCCTGCCCTCTCCACCCACCTCCCAGCCTGCCCCCTCCACCCACCTCCCAGCCTGCCCTCTCCACCCACCTCCCAGCCTGCCCTCTCCACCCACCTCCCAGCCTGCCCTTTCACCCACCTCCCAGCCTACCCTTTCCACCACCCCCAGGCCTGCCCTCTCCACCCACCTCCCAGCCTGCCCTCTCCACCCACCTCCCAGCCTGCCCTCTCCACCTCGAGACTACCAATGGATGGTTATAGTACAGGGTCGATGTTAATATTGGCATCATGAGTTAGACTCACTCACCCTCTTTAACTACCCCCATCATCAACCTCCATCTCATCTTCCCCCTCTCCCCCTCCATTTTTCACTCGTGTGATTGAAGGAAAGTTGACTCTAGTAACTGTCTCCTTGTACAGGTACCATGATGGTAGCCAGCTTTCCTCTCTCTACCATGATGATAGCCAGCTTTCCTCTCTCTACCATGATGGTAGCCAGCTTTCCTCTCTCTACCATGATGGTAGCCAGCTTTCCTCTCTCTACCATGATGGTAGCCAGCTTTCCTCTCTCTACCATGATGGTAGCCAGCTTTCCTCTCTCTACCATGATGGTAGCCAGCTTTCCTCTCTCTACCATGATGGTAGCCAGCTTTCCTCTCTCTACCATGATGGTAGCCAGCTTTCCTCTCTCTACCATGATGGTAGCCAGCTTTCCTCTCTCTACCATGATGGTAGCCAGCTTTCCTCTCTCTACCATGATGGTAGCCAGCTTTCCTCTCTCTACCATGATGGTAGTCAGCTCCCTTCCCTCCTCCGCCTCCCGAGGCACAACACAACCTGGCCATTACTACTAAGTTTTAGGCCAGAAATAACTGGCTCCCTGGTCAGCTATTACTAAAAAATCCCGAATGCCACTTCGCTGCAAATTGGTGTACTCGCCTAGTTTTGCTTGCAGGGGGTCGATTCTCGCCTCTCCAACTTGACCGGTTCTACTCCGGGGGATGATGGGAGGGGCCCTATCGTATCTACTCTGAAAACTGTGTATGATTATTCTGCATCATTAGTTAACACTGAAGTCACCTGGATTCCTTTCCTCGCACCTCAAATAGTCCGCTCCCACCCACTGTGTACCCACAGTCCGGTCCCACCCACTGTGTACCCACAGTCCGGTCCCACCCACTGTGTACCCACAGTCCGGTCCCACCCACTGTGTACCCACAGTCCGGTCCCACCCACTGTGTACCCACCTTTGATATACCTTTGATATACCTTTGAAGAGTTTCGAGTATCTCTCTCGAGCCCGGCCATGGGCCAGGCTCGTCTGGTGCTTGCCTGGTCAACCAGGCTGTTGCTGCTGAGGCCCGCTGCCCCACATATCCATCACAGCCTGGTTGATCTGGCACCTGGTGAAGATATTTGTCCAGTTTCCTCTTGAAGGCTTCTACACTGGTTCCAGCCGTGTTTCGGATATCTTCTGGTAAGATGTTGAATAGTCTGGGACCCGGATGTTAATACAGTGCTCCCGTTTGTCCCCACCGCACCCCTGCTCCTCACTGGGTTTATTTTACACTTTCTCCCATATCTCTCACTCCAGTATGTTGTTATGGCAGTGTGCAGATTTGGGACCAGGCCCTCAAGTACTTTCCAGTATATATTATCATGTATCTCTCTCTCCTCCGCTCCAATGAGTACATGTTCAAGACTTGAAGGCGTTCCCAATAATTTAGATGTTTCAATGGCTCAATGTGAGCCGTAAACGATCTCTGGATTTGTTCCAGCTCTGCTATTTCTCCTGCCCTGAACGGGGCCGTCAGCACTGAGCAATATTCTAAGTGGGGAGCACTAGCGATTTGAAGAGTGTCACCATCGGCATTATTTCCCTTGTTTTGAAAGTTCTCAATACCCACCCCATCATCTTCCTGGCTGTGATCTTTGTCTTGTTATGGTCTTTAAACGACAGAGCAGCAGACATAATTATTCCCAAGTCCTTTACGTGTTCCTTTCGTTCTATGTGGTGACCCTCTTCGTTTTGTATATAGTGTTCCTTTTGAGTTCTTCTTTTTCCATACCTAAGCAGCTGAAACTTATCACCATTGAACGTCATGTTGTTCTCCACTGCCCATTGGAAGACCCTGCTTATGTCCTCCTGTAATTTTTCAGTGTCCTCTACCGTAGTGACTTTCATGCTTATTTTAGTGTCATCTGCAAATGATGATACAAAAGTGTGCTGGGTGTTTTTATCTATGTCTGCTATGAGGATGAGAAACAGCAGAGGTGCCAGGACAGTGCCTTGGGGCACTGAGCTTTTGACCTCGCTGATGCTGGATCTTGCCCTGTTCACTACTACTTTTTGTGTTCTTTGTGTTAGGAACTCAAAATCCATCTGCCTACCTTCCCGTAATGCCTATGGCCCTCATTTTGTGCGCTATCACTCCATGATCGCATTTGTCAAACGCCTTTGCAAAATCTGTGTAAATCACATCTGCGTTTTGGTCGTCCTCCAATGCCTCCGTAATTCTGTCATAATGGTTCAGCAGCTGTGACAGGCATGATCGACCCGCTCTAAAGCCATGCTGGTTCGGGTTATGTTGGTTGTGCTGGTCCATGAACTTTGTAATCTGCCGTCTCATCACTCTTTCAAAGATTTTTATGATGTGAGAAGTGAGGGCTACTGGTCTGTAATTTTAGCTAGTGCTCTACTACCTCCCTTATGCAAAGGAGCTATGTCTGCACTCTTTAAGGCCTCTGGAATTTCACCTAGATCTAAGCTCTTTCTCCACAGAATACTAAGGGCTCTTGCTAATGGTACTTTGCACTGCTTTATAAATAAAGCATTCCATGAATCTGGTCCAGGTGCTGAGTGAGTGGGCATGTTGGCCATTTCTTTTTCGAAATCTATGGGATTTGTACTAATGTCGGTTAGGTGGTCTGCGCAGCCTTCTGCTGGAGTGAAAATATTTCTGCATTTTCTACCTTGCTGTCATTTAGTGGGTTGCTGAACACTGACTCATACTGTTCTTTTAGAATTTCACTCATTTCCTGTTCATCGTCCGTATACGAATCTCCTCTCAATAATGGTCCAATTCTACAGGTAGTTCTTAGCTTGGATTTTGCATAGGAGTAGAAATATTTTGGGTTTCTTGCAATATCCTGTATGGCTCTTTGTTCCCTTTGTACTTCTTCTGTCAGGTATGACATCTTAAGTTTTGCTCTAATTCCGTGATCTCTCGGTTAAGGCTATCTCTCTTCTGTTGCAACATAACTGTGTTTTCAACAATTCAGTAACCCGTTTTCTTCTCCTGTACCATCTCCTACGCTCTCTCTCTATATCTGATCTTCTTCGGGATTTCCTCAATGGTACGTGTTTCATACATACCTTGTATGCTTCTGTATTCAGCTTCTCTAGGCACTGGTGGGGATTTAGGGTGCTCATGTCTGATTCCCATGATATGTCTGATAGCTCTTGGTTTATTTTTTCCCAGTCAATTCTATGATTATTAAAATTAAACTTACTGAACATTCCGTCTCTAGCATTAGTGTCGCAGTTCCCTAACCCTGAGTTAATACTAGTTTGAACTTCTATGATGTTATGATCAGAGTATATTTTTTTTGTAACTGTTATGTCTCTGATTAATTCCTCGTTGTTTGTGAATATCAAATCCAGGGTATTTTCATTTCTAGTGGGATCAATTATCTGTTGGTTTAGTGAGTACTTTTCACAAAGCCTCATTAGTTCCCTGGTATGTGCCTGTTGAGCCAGGGTGCTTCCAGGAGTTATTTCTGGTATAACATTATGGTGCCTCATCTTCCATTTTACATGAGGGAGATTAAAATCTCCAAGGATTAAAATGTTTGGGGTGGGATTCTCTAGCCTATCCAGATAGCTATCTATCTTCTTTAACTGCTCTGTGAATTCCTCCGCAGTTGCTGATGGTGGTTTGTATACTAGGATAATTACTAGATTCTTATTTTCCACTTTAATGCCGAGGATTTCTACTATATCATTCGTAGCGTTCAAAACTTCTGTGCAACAGAGAGTATCTTTGATATAGAGTCCTACTCCTCCCTGTGACCTATTAATTCTAGCACATCTATACATGTTATAGTTTTCTATCTGAATCTCTCCGTCCAAAACATCCCTTGTATGTGTTTTTGTAAATGCTCCAAACATGGCATTTGCTTCTGTGGGTACACAGTGGGTGGGAACAGACTGTGGGTACACAGTGGGTGGGACCAGGCTGTGGGTATACAGTGGGTGGGACCAGGCTGTGGGTACACAGTGGGTGGGACCAGACTGTGGGTACACAGTGGGTGGGCCCAGACTGTGGGTACACAGTGGGTACACAGTCTGGTCCCACCCACTGTGTACCCACAGTCTGGTCCCACCCACTGTGTACGCCACAGTCTGGTCCCACCACTGTGTACCCACAGTCTGGTCCCACGTGCCACTGTGTCCACAGTCTGGTCCCCCACTGTGTCCCACAGTCTGGTCCCACCCACTGTGTACCCACAGTCTGGTCCCACCCACTGTGTACCCACAGTCTGGTCCCACCCACTGTGTACCCACAGTCTGGTCCCACCCACTGTGTACCCACAGTCTGGTCCCACCCACTGTGTACCCACAGTCTGGTCCCACCACTGTGTACCCACAGTCTGGTCCCACCCACTGTGTACCCACAGTCTGGTCCCACCCACTGTGTACCCACAGTCTGGTCCCACCCACTGTGTACCCACAGTCTGGTCCCACCCACTGTGTACCCACAGTCTGGGCTCACCCAATGTGTACCCACAGTCTGGCCCACCCACTGTGTACCCACAGTCTGGCCCACCACTGTGTACCCACAGTCTGGCCATGCCATTGACCTGTGTCCACAGTCTGGTCCCACCCACTGTGTACCATCTGTCACCATGTGTACCCAGTCTGGTCCACCACTGTGCCACACGTCATACTGTGTCCCATCTGGCCACCTGTGATTGTAGTGTGTACTATTACTACTTGTAGTGTAGTGGGATTGACCATATTATATTTATTATTATATATATATATATATATATTATATATATTATATATATGTGTGTGTGTGTGTGTGTGTGTGTTAGTTACCATTTTGTCCTGGCCCATGGCCGGGCTCAGAGAGTAGATACTCTCGAAACTCTTCAAAGGTATATCAAAGGTAAGGCAAATGTCAATTAGACACTAGGCCTGTTGTATGTATGTGTGTGTAAGGAAACACTTCGAAATGTTTCTGCCCCACCGGGAATTGAACCCGGCCACTCCGTGCGTGAAGCAAGAGCTTTACCCACTAGGCCACCGGGTGTGTGTGTTGTGTGTGTGTGTGTGTGTGTGTGTGTGTGTGTGTGTGTGTATGTGTGTATAAATTTCTTTATTAGCATTATTTAGGTAAGGTTAATTATCATCTATTTAAAAAAAATAACCAATTTTATATAAGGGTCAAACACCTAAATTACTAGAAGCATTTGAAGTCCCTCCAACTATTTTCTGAAACCTAGGCGAGAAAGGTGGCCCATTATTTACACCCGGAAGATTCTGCAGAGACTAGTCCCAAACCTGCACTTTGAAATTACTACATATGAAATTAAGATGCTTACATTTGATGAGTTCCGGGAGATTTTCTACTCACGAAGCCCGGCCTGACTTATCTGGTGCTTGTCTGGTCAGCTAGGCTGGTGCTTCAGCCGGCATGCTGGCCCATATATCCATCACAGCCTGGCTGATCTGGTACTTGATAGGGATACTTGTCCAGTTTTCTCTTGAAGACTTCTACACTTGTTCCAGCAGTTTCTCTCATATCTTCTGGTAAGATGTTGAATAATCTGGGGCCACGGATGTGCCTACTAAGCCCTTGATTTTCACTGTTTTGTTTTATTATTCCCATATCTTTCACTCCAGTATGTTATGGCAGTGTTCAGATTTGGAACCAGGCCCTCGAGTATTTAGGACTCTGACTCTCCCAGTAATTTAAATACTTTATTAGCTCTATGCCTATGCTCTGTGATCCTTGTATCTGTTCTAGTTAAGATATCTTCCCTTCCCTGAACGGGGCCGTCAACGCTAAACAATACTCAAAACGAGAGAGCACAAGTGATTTGAATAGTGTCACCAATAGCACTATTTCCCTTATTTTGAAAGTTTTCATTATCCACCCCGTCATCATCCTGGCTTTATTGATATTTGCCTTGTCAATCGACATAATTACTTCCAGGTCTTTCATGTGTTCCTTTCTGTCTATTTGATGATCTTTGTGTACAGTGTCCCTTTTGAGTTCTTTCCTTATCTAAGAAGTTGGAATTTATCACAACTGAACGACATGTTGTTCTCCACTGCCCATCTGAAAACGATGATACAAAAATGTAACGGGTGTTTTGATCTATATCTGATATGAGGATAAAAAAAAACAAGAGGTGCCAGGACAGCGCCTTGGAGTGCCGAGCTTTTTTGCTGAAAATCATCTGCCTACCTTCCCCGTTATGCTTATGGTCCTCATTTTCTGTGCAATCACCGGGTGATCGCATTTGTCAAATGCCTTTGCAAAATTTGTTTACAAGTAGCAGAAGACATTGGAGGCTTGTGAATCAATCTTTGAACTGCTGCTGCTGTTGTTATTACATTTATTAGGGAAGTACCATGTGACAATGATCTGTTTAGTGGTACCAATGACACTGGCGTGGACGAGGCAAGAGCGACCACTGGTGCGCGCCACTGTATACAGACTGGTGTCTACTAACTAACCGTTAGTGTATGGTGGGGCACGGTAGTGACTGGAACACAGGAACAGGTCCCACCCTCAACAATAATACTACTGTGTAAATAACAAAAAGGCACAATACCGTAACAATACACAAATAACTCGCACATGGGAGAGAGGAGCTTACCACGATGTTTCGGTCCCACTTGGACCATTTACAAAGTGACACTACTGTGTCCTAAGACAACCACACTACTGCATTATTACCTTCTTTGGATTATAATTCTTTGCGATGTTATTACCCAGAATAACCCAAGCAGCGTGGCTTGGATCCAAGGAAACTTGCTAGTGCGTCACTGAGACGAGAACTCTCCCACTGTGCTACGAGGTAAACAAGCAACTCCCTAACCCTCACATGCGGCAAAGTCTGCCAATAGTTGTGTACTAAAACACAATAACACGAGCCAGAGAAACTGGTGAGCGTGCGTCCGGGACAACGGTAATGCAAAGCCAATAGTAATGGCAGATAGAATGTAATTGGGGATCATCCAATGGCACTGCGTACAGAACCAGCACAGCCGGTGCCACAGCAACAGTGGAGGTGGAAAGCTAGACTAGTGTGCGCCCAGCGTACACTAGCATACATTGCCGGGTCACCATTTGGAGAAGACCCGGGCCGGCTGTACCGGCAAACCTTCAACAACTAGCATACATGACAGCCTATCTCTCTACCACAGCACTCCCATCACCAACAACAGCAGCAGCAGCAGCTGCACTTCTGGTATAAGGTTGGCGTCGTGGAGCACGGATGCTGACAGTTGTCTATTGTGTTAATGGCACCCTTGTTAATGGCACACATCCTCCCGTTATCTCTCACTCCAGTAAGGGGTTAGGTCAAACAAATTAAGAGGTATATCTGTCTCCGTTCTACAGGGTATGTTAACATTGCTTCCAGGTGGCCCTAGTAGTTTACTGAATCTACGCAAGCAGTAAAAATTATCTGTATATTTTCTAGCTCAAATCTCTCTCCTGCCTTGAAGATGTTTGCACAGAACAGTGTTCTTAGGAAGATAACACAAGTGAAATGAAAATTAACATCAATGAGGTACCATCTCTTGTTCTGAAGATGTTCATAATCCGCTCAGCTGTTGTCCTTGCCTTGGCTGTTTGCTTGCTTGTGTTCTCTAGACGTCACATGGCCTCTCAAATATATTCCTAGATATTTTACATTTGTTTCCATTCTATGGAAAGAAGCGATTGTTTCTTGCACTGGTACTTGTCTCGGGCTCTTCTGTGTTTCCTTATCGAGGTCCCGGAGTTTCTTACCGTTTAACTTTACATTTTCCGCTGCATTAACATTAACGTCTAACTGTAATTTTCAGCGAGTTCTACCGAATTTACGTTGTGCGCGATATAAGACACGAGGGTCTGGTTTGTGTCTCTGCTGTCAGGACGAGACAACCAAACGTTAGTACCTTGAAGAGCTGAGTTATTTAAGACACTAACTGTATTATCTTGACAGCTTTGACTGTTTGTGGTGTGCAACCTCCTCGGTGCACTTCTCTATCCCACATATTCTAACTCCTCTTTCTCATGGTTTCCATCCGTTCATTTCCCAACCCCCTCCCGTCCTCTTTTCTACCGTCACCATTCTTTGTCCTCCCTAACTCTCCGTCACTCTCCCTTCCCTCTATTTCGTCGTCCAATTGCAGTTTCTCTCACTCTCCTTCCCTTTCATGTTCCACTGATGTTTTTCCCGTCAGTTTTACACTGCTTTCCATTTAGGCACACATTCCTCTCTACTGTTTCCACAAACTTTCCTTTCTTCTATCACATTCCTACACACTTTTCCCTAACCTTTCCTCCACTTTCCAAATGCTTCTCATAATTTGCATCTATTTTAATTACTATACGTCTTTCTGCACATCTGCTTTCACTTTTTTTACACCTCTGCAAAACGCCATCTGTTTTCTTTGGATCTTGTGTCCATTTTGTGTACTCACCTATATTTGATTGCAGAGGTCTAGTCTCACCTCCTGGCCCCGCCTCTTCACTGGCTTCAAGAACTTGGTCATACCTCTTCTTAAGGTTGTATATGTATCCTGGCTTAACTGCTCCGTTCTTCAGGATGCTCAATTTTCTGACTACCCCCAAGACTGGAAAAATACTTCCTAATATCCCCGTAACTCATCTGTGTTTTCAACTTCCAGCTGTGTCCTCGTGCTCCTGCTGAGTTGATAGCTCAGTTCCTGTCAGTATTTTGTACGTTATCATATCCCTACTAGTCCTTTCCTCTGGTATCACCAGCCTGAGTTCCCTCTCCTCATACACTTTAGCTTCGAGACTAGCTACACTGCAAACCTCTCCAGGTACTCTAATCACTTTACCAAGTGTGAGTTCCAAACTGTGTGTGTATGGGGGGGGGATGGATGTATGGAGGTGTGTGTATGGGTGCGTGTGTTCCTCGAGGCTTGGTGCAGGTGCGTGTTGTTTTTGTGTTGTGCTACATTAACTAGTGTAGCCCAGCACTCATCAAGGCAGGGGAGGCCATGGTCACGCTCAATTCATTCTACCACATCATTTCTTCCTTCTCCCTCCACCTCCCTCCCTCTCTCTCTCTCTCTCTCTCTCTCTCTCTCTCTCTCTCTCTCTCCATATATGTATGTGTGTGTGTCGATTGCTGTGCTTCGTATGGAACAATGTTAACAGAATACATGTTCTTTTACCACATTAACCTAGGAAACAGACATGTCCGATCAATTAATGTTAAGATATTTGGGAGTGGACTTGCCAGCAGATGGGTCTCTGAAAGACGAGGTGAACCATACAATTGACGAGGGGAAAAAGGTTAGTAGTGCACTGAGGAGTTTGTGGAGACAAAGAACGTTATCCATGGAAGCAAAGAGGGGAATGAACGTATGAAAGTATAGTGGTACCAACGATCTTTTATTGGTGAGACATAGGTGGTAAATGTTGCAACAAGGAGAAGGCTGGAGGCAGTGGAGATGTCGCGTCTGAGGGCAATGTGTGGTGTGAATAATACACAGACTCCGTAGCTTGGAGATTAGGAGGTGTGGGGGTTCCAAAAGTATTATCCAGAGGGCTGAGGAGGCTTTGTTGAGGTGGTTCAGACAATTAGAGAGGATGGAACAAAAAGTGTGTGACTTGGAGGGAGTATAAATCTGTAGTGGTAGGAAGGTAGAGTAGGGGGTCGTGTTAGAAAAGGTTGGAGGGGGTATAGGAGGCTTTGTGCACGAGAGGCTTGGACTTCTAACAAGCGTGCAAGGGCACGTTAGATAGGAGCGAATGGAGGCAAATGGTTTTTATAACTCGACGTGCTGTTGGAGTGTGAGCCAAGTAATATTTATAAAGGGATTCACAGAAACCGGTTAGCCGGACTTGAGTTCTGGAGGTGGGAAGTACAGTGCCTGCGCTCTTGAGGAGGGCTGGAGATATGTTGCAGTTTTTGAACTGCAACTGTAGTGTCGGCACTCCGCTGGCAAGACAGTGATAGAGCGAGTGATGATGAAAGTGTTTCTTCTTTTTCGGGTCACCCTGCCTAGGTGTGAAACGGATGTGCTAATACAAAAAATAAATAAGTGAAGTAAACTTTGGTACATGATCTTCAGGCTGGTTGTAACCAGGCTACTGTATGTATTCTTAAGCATATAATGTAGTTTTAAAATGATGAGAGGCTATTTCAACAATGAATCTACATTGTTTACATATTGATGTATATACGTATTATTTGATATACAATGTAGTTCAAATTCATCTATGTCTCCCTCTTTTCTTCTCTCCTACAGTATACATAATTGTCGTTGTCCTGCTGTGATGGACACAGCTTCATCGAAGTACATATCTCATGTGCATGGGATGTTCCATCCTGAGAAATGGTGATTCCTACGTTATATCTTGCCTTTAATATACCTATGAAGGCTTTCGAGAGTTTTCCTACTCTCGCAGCGCAGCCCTGTGCCAGGGTTGTCGGATGCTTGCCTGATCAACCAGGCAGTTACTGCTACCAGCCTGCTGGCCCACATATCCATCACAACCCCGGTTGATCTGACACTTGGAGCAGGTGCAGGTACATGTTCAATTTCCTCGTGAAGACTTTTACACCTGTCCCGACAATGTTTCTCATATATCTTGTGGTAGAATGTTGCAAGTCTGGGCCAACAGATGTTAATATAATGTTGTATTATTGTGCCCACGGTGATAGTAACTACAGCTCTGCTCGAACAAAAACTCTGACGCTTCAATAGCTGCTAAACTTTTTTAGTGTTATACTTGACGACATCCTTACTGCCATATTGACGTCTCTCAGCACAGGATTTCAACATGTGACTCATGCTGAGTGGTGGAATATAACAGGGAAACACAGCTAACTTCTCTACCCACTATGTAACTATCATATAGCACAGGGTAACAACACAATGCTGATTTATGCATATCTCTCCCTTCCCTTCTTCCTTCCCTCTCCACATTCTCTTCCTTTTTCACTTCCCTCTCCCTCTCTGCAGCCGCAAGACCTTGAACTACAATAACAGAATTGTTTGATATGCAACATGTGTGCAAGTTATTGAAAAAAAATAATTAAAAAAAATGCCATGACATAACTATCCCATCAAAACAGTCACATCACAGACTACATTTAACTAAGTAACAATTGCTAAAATATGTTTGACAAATGGAATGATAATAAATACAGAACCCAGAGGAACATTGGTTATTGCTGCCTCTCACAGCTGCTGTTCCTCTACCACATGGTTCTGTAAACAATGCAAGAAATTAAATGCTGACGTAATGTACACACACCTTGAGAGAACCTTTGCAGGTGAAATTATGGTATAATAGCAGACAAAATCCGCCCACTACAAACTGGGAAAACTGATGATCTCCAGAATTTTAACAAACCAGACAAGTCAGTAATAGTCTACAAAGTAAAATCAGAAGCCGCCACAGTGAAGTCATTCGTCAAGGCGCACGACTCTGCACAATTTCTCTTTCTCAAATCTGCTTAAGATATAAATCATAGCATAGTAACATCTGTCGCAGACGATATTAAAATTCTCGAGTAGCATACATCAAGGACACAGCAAACCTCTGAGTCTTCCAGTGAACTACACAAAACAATATGATGCTCAACCATGATAAATTTAAATTACCAAGCTAATCTTTTTTTGAAGAAAAAAATGGAACAGAATACAAAATGTAATCAAAGCACTTAACAGAGAGAAAAATTATTTTCAAGGATATAGAAGCAACGTTGTCGGTATATCTTACGTTGAACGACCACAACTCTACTATCACTAACTACTACAGGAAAATGATACGTTGGATAACAAGATTTTTAAAATAAGCGATACCAAGTCAATGATAATACTCTTGTATCCTCTAGACTGGAAAATTGCTGTACATTAAAAAACCCTTTTAAGGCAGGCAAAATTGCAGACCTGAATAGTGTACAAAGATCTTATACTGTCTTTATAAAGTCAAATACATAAATTACGGGGAACACAAACTCGCCTAAATTGTACTCCCAGGAACGCAGTCAAGAAAGATTTAGTATAGTTTACACATGAAAGATGTTGGAGGGACTAGTCCCAAACCTAAAGTGTAACAGACGATGTAAAATACTCACGACGAAAAGCAGGCGTGCAATAAGAGCACTAACACATGACTTATTATGCACAAAGGATCCAAGACATTCAACATCCTTCATTAATAAAGGAAATTACCAACAGAGTTGTCTTCAAGTGGGAACTTAGCAAGTTCTTCCATCTAGGTCTTGATCAGTCACAATGTAGCGCTTATGGCTCCCGGATATTGAGCCGACGAACACTTCGCCGACGGCCATTTCACCGAAGGATATTTGACAGAACGGACATATGGCCCAACTGGTTTCACCACAGCATGTTTCACCATAGCATGTTTCACCACAGCATGTTTCACCACAGCATGTTTCACCACAGCATGTTTCACCACAGCATGTTTCCCAAACATTAAAGAAATAAAAAATAACAAAATTAAAAAGGCTATAAAATAACAAACCTCACCTAACCTAATTGTCCGTTCGGCCAAATGGATGTCGGCGCATTGTCCGTTCGGCCAACTGTCCTTCGGTCAAATGGCTGTCGGCCAAGTGTCCATCGGCCACCTGTCCCGCCACGGGTGCTTGCACCAAATCTCAACATCCTGACTGACTAAACCGTGTATCATGAGGCCTAGGCTGAGATCGTGGGATATCATCCCAGAATTATCAACTACATGTAAATTGAAGACTATGTTGGGTTAGTGCTCGACGCTCCTGACTTACACCTGCAGCACCCTTCAACATAATTTTAAAAGCGCTGAAAAACAAGCAAAATGCCGACTATACAACAGCTTCAAGAAGTGTGCTAGTGGTGTAATAGGATACAAGAGTAAAATGTTGTATCTAGAAAAGTGGCCAAATCGATCCTTAACTTATTTTCAAGTTGGTCCAAAGAGTTCATAATAGTCAATAAGTTGAACTGGAAGCTGCCACAATAAAAAAGCTATATTCCTGAAGGCAAGTGTCAGATCAACCGGGATTGTGATGGATATGTGGGCCAGCAGGCTGGTAGCAGTAACCGCCTGGTTGATCAGGCAAGCATCCGACAAGTCTGGCACAGGGCTGCGCTGCGAGAGTAGGAAAACTCTTGAAAGCCTTCATAGGTATATTAAAGGCAAGATATAACTGTCTTTTTCCAGAGTTTTAGTACTAGGGCCAATACTATTTTTTTTTATATATATGTAAATGTAAATGATTTGCCAGATGGGATCAAATCATGTATATGTCTGAGAATATAAGCAGGAGAGGACAGTGAGATTTCGGCATGGTATAGGGGTGGTCAAGCAAGTGGCTGCTGGGGTTCAGTAAAAACCAGTGCAAGTTCGCGAAATTTGGTGATGGTATACCTTAAGGATGCTTTCAGGAGTCAGTCCCAAGCGGCCCCTTCCAGGACCAAGTATATATCGTGGATTAGAAGTTAAGACTTCCACTCGCTGACAAGCCATATGTTAACAACTGCCTATTATTATTATTATTATTATTATTATTATTATTATTAAATCAATATATTATTGAGCTGTACCAGAGAGGGGCCCCACAAAGTATTCACATTGTGTTTTAACTTGATGGACTCAGATTAAGAGGCGGGAAACGACAGGTATCGACGAAAGAAAATGATCTAAAAATAAGTATGGCAATGAACATATCGCCGGAAGAGCACATCACGCGTACGACCTCGGCAGCCTAGGCCAGCTATGCAAAAATATCAAAATTGCCTTCAGAAATCTCAAAATATCTTTTAGGACTGTACACAACGTGCATGAGGCCCATCTTAGAGTACACAATATTAGCTTGGAGCTCACACCTGATTAAGCATACTCAAAAACCAAGGGTTTGCAACCAGATTAGTCCCGCAACCGAGGCACAGTATGAGAGTCAAAGAAATAGAGCCTGACCACCCTGGAAGGGGAAGAGGACAAGGAAGAGATTACGACATACAAAATACCGAGAGGAATTGATAAGGCTGATAAAACAAAGGGTCAGATACGAGGGACAGAGATGAAGTACGTCTAGGAAGCACTTCTTCAGTCTTGGGGTAGTAGGGAAGTGGAATTAACTGCATGTGGCAGTGGTGACGTGGGCCTCAATACGCAGCTTTAAGAGAAGATATGATAAGACTCGGGAGGCAAGTGCCATTAATGTAGGTCTATGAAGCTTAAGAGGAAGTCAGGAGCTAGCGCTCAACCCTCGTTTACACAACTTGGTGAGTACGATGGGCGTCCCTAGCACCCACACCCCACCCACACACACACGTGTGGGCGTCCCCAAGCACCCATACACCCCCAGCACACACACACACGGGTGGGCATCCCCAGCACACACACACACGGGTGGGCGTCCCCAGCACACACACACACACGGGTGGGCATCCCCAGCACACACACACACGGGTGGGCATCCCCAGTACCCCCCCACACACACACGGGTGGGCGTCCCCAGCACAAACACACACACACACACGGGTGGGCGTCCCCAGCACAAACACACACACACACACACGGGTGGGCGTCCACAGCACACACACACACACACGGGTGGGCGTCCCCAGCATACACACACACACGGGTGGGCGTCCCCAGCACACACACACACACGGGTGGGCGTCCCCAGCACACACACACACACGGGTGGGCGTCCCCAGCATACACACACACACGGGTGGGCGTCCCCAGCACACACACACACGGGTGGGCGTCCCCAGCATACACACACACACGGGTGGGCGTCCCCAGCACACACACACACACACACACACGTGTGGGCGTCCCCAGCACACACACACACACGGGTGGGCGTCGATGAGAGCATTTATAATGTTGACCTGTGCCTCTGCCAAGCCGGCTAATAGTCTGTACAGATACCCCGTGACGTAGGAGACAACAGGAGCCACCAAATCACGAAGAGCCTTGTACTGTATTGATAGATAAAAGACTGTTGAGTAGACTTCAGGATGTACATGTTTATAGAGGGGCTACAGATATATCAGATCACTTTTTAGTTATAGCTACAGTGGGAGTAAAAGGTAGATGGGATACAAGGAAAATCGTCCCCAGCACACACACACACACACACGGGTGGGCGTCCCAGCACACACACACACACACGGGTGGGCGTCCCCAGCACACACACACACACACACACACACACACAGGGTGGGCGTCCCCAGCACACACACACGGGAGGCTGGGAAACTATGCAGATAAGCTCATCCCTATTCATCACTAACTTGCGATAATATATCATTTCATAGCCAACACGAAACCTCAATTTCCCGTAGCTGGGTAGTTGGCTTTAACCTCTTCCCTGTTCGCCCCTCACCTCGCCCCGGACTGCGGTGCACACGCTAGACTGTGTGGAAAACACACTTGTGCACAGTTCACGATATTTATTAGAGGAAACGTTTCACCACGAGTAGCTTCTTCAGTCCTAACACAGAAATAACTAAGAAACAAGTATATATCGTGGCAGAAGCCAGGTGGTAAGCAGCGAGAGGGTGGTGGTGAGGGAGGCAGTAGTAGTAGTATACATTTGGTATACCTTTGGTGAGTTTCGAGTCGTACTACTCTCGGAACCCAGCCCGGCCATGGGCCAGGCTCGTCTGGCGCTTGCCTGGTCAACCAGACTGTTGCTCCCGGAGGCCCCGATGCCCCACATGTCCATCACAGCCTGGTTGATCTGGCACCTGGTGAAGATATTTGTCCAGTTTTCTCTTGACTTCTACACTTGTTCCAGCCGTGTTTCTGAATAGTCTGGGGCCACAAATGTTGATACAGTGTTCCCTTGTTGTCCCCACCGCACCCGTTCCTCACTGGGCTTATTTTGCACTTCCTCCCATATCTCTCACTCCAGTATGTTGTTATGGCAGTGTGCAGATTTGGGACCAGGCCCTAGAGTACTTTCCAGGTATATATTATCATGTATCTCTCTCTCCTCCGCTCCAGTGAGTACATGTTCAAGACTTTAAGGCGTTCCCTGTAATTTAAATGTTTTACTGGTTCTATGTGGTCCTCATGCTGTCTCTCCTTTCACAGCCACAACACCCCAGTTAATAGTGACAAACAAGACAATACAAGAGAATGACCGACCCAAGATTCGTCATACACTCAGTGACTTCCCTCACCTCACCACCCACGTGTATATTTTTACACGTATTTTGTATCTTGTGAATGCATTGGTGAAGCTTGTTCTCTCTACAGTGTTTCCCTCACAAGAAACTACTGACATTATTACAACAGCTAAATATGGAGTCAGTGTTGCATGTGTTGTGTCTCGGCAACACCATGATGGAGATACTGGTATGTACTAAACAAACATTAGAACATAACAAAGGTGACACAGTGCAGCAGTACAGAATGGATATAAATGCTCTGGAAAACGTACAAAGGAGGATGACTAAGTTGATTCCATGTATCAGAAATCTTCCCTATGAGGATAGACTTAGGGCCCTGAATCTGCACTCTCTAGAAAGGCGTAGAATTATGGGGGATATGATTGAGGTGTATAAATGGAAAACAGGAATAAATAAAGGGGATGTAAATAGCGTGCTAAAAATATCTTGTATTGACAGGACTCGCAGCAATGGCTTTAAGTTGGATAAATTCAGATTCAGGAGGGATATAGGAAAGCATTGGTTTGGTAATAGAGTTGTCGATGAGTGGAACAAACTCCCGAGCACAGTTATAGAGGCTAAAACATTGTGTAGTTTTAAAAATAGGCTAGATAAATATATGAGTGGGTGCGGGTGGGTGTGAGTTGGTCCTGACTAGTTTGTGCTACTAGGTCAGATGCCGTGCTCCTTCCTTAAGTGAATGTAACCTGACCTGGCTGGGTCGGGGCATTGGCTTAAGCCGGTGGGAGACTTGGACCTGCCTCGCATGGGCCAGTAGGCCTGCTGCAGTGTTCCTTCTTTCTTATGTTCTTATGTCTACTTGCCCGTACTAGGCAAGTCACTCTCAAACCCAAACCCCCTAACGAAAATAACTGCCTAACGCAATTGGGTACATCGGCAGTGTGCCGCTACCACACACAGCTACAATGTTACAGTGAAGTACCACTGTCGTAGTGTTAACAGTCAAGTACCACTGTCGTAGTGTTAACAGTCAAGTACCACTGTCGTAGTGTTAACAGTCAAGTACCACTGTCGTAGTGTTAACAGTCAAGTACCACTGTCGTAGTGTTAACAGTCAAGTACCACTGTCGTAGTGTTACAGTCAGTACCACTGTCGTAGGTAACAGTCAAGTACCACTGTCGTAGTGTTAACAGTCAAGTACCACTGTCGTAGTGTTAACAGTCAAGTACCACTGTCGTAGTGTTAACAGTCAAGTACCACTGTCAGTTACGTCAGTACCACTGTGTAACAGTCAAGTACCACTGTCGTAGTGTTAACAGTCAAGTACCACTGTCGTAGTGTTAACAGTCAAGTACCACTGTCGTAGTGTTAACAGTCAAGTACCACTGTCGTAGTGTTAACAGTCAAGTACCACTGTCGTAGTGTTAACAGTCAAGTACCACTGTCGTAGTGTTAACAGTCAAGTACCACTGTCGTAGTGTTAACAGTCAAGTACCACTGTCGTAGTGTTAACAGTCAAGTACCACTGTCGTAGTGTTAACAGTCAAGTACCACTGTCGTAGTGTTAACAGTCAAGTACCACTGTCGTAGTGTTAACAGTCAAGTACCACTGTCGTAGTGTTAACAGTCAAGTACCACTGTCGTAGTGTTAACAGTCAAGTACCACTTCTAGTGTTAACAGTCAAGTACCACTGTCGTAGTGTTAACAGTCAAGTACCACTGTCGTAGTGTTAACAGTCAGTACCACTCAGTGACAGTCATACACTGTCGTAGTGTTAACAGTCAAGTATCACTGTCGTAGTGTTAACAGTCAAGTATCACTGTCGTAGTGTTAACAGTCAAGTATCACTGTCGTAGTGTTAACAGTCAAGTATCACTGTCGTAGTGTTAACAGTCAAGTATCACTGTCGTAGTGTTAACAGTCAAGTATCACTGTCGTAGTGTTAACAGTCAAGTATCACTGTCGTAGTGTTAAGTCAAGTATCACTGTCAGTGTTAACAGTCAGTATCACTGTCGTAGTGTTAACAGTCAAGTATCACTGTCGTAGTGTTAACAGTCAAGTATCACTGTCGTAGTGTTAACAGTCAAGTATCACTGTCGTAGTGTTAACAGTCAAGTATCACTGTCGTAGTGTTAACAGTAAGTATCACTGTCGTAGTGTTAACAGTCAAGTATCACTGTCGTAGTGTTAACAGTCAAGTATTACTGTCGTAGTGTTAACAGTCAAGTATCACTGTCGTAGTGTTAACAGTCAAGTATCACTGTCGTAGTGTTAACAGTCAAGTACCACTGTCGTAGTGTTAACAGTCAAGTATCACTGTCGTAGTGTTAACAGTCAAGTATCACTGTCGTAGTGTTAACAGTCAAGTACCACTGTCGTAGTGTTAACAGTCAAGAATCATAAGTTTACAAAGACATTTTCAAGTGAAACCTTGACCACTACCTTCTCAAAGTACCTGATCAGTCAAGTTGTGATGGCTGAGGGCTGCTAGAAGCAGCAGCAACAACCTGGCTGACCAGGCAGAACCATTAACACATACTAGGTAAGTACCGTGAACAGCAAGTAAAGTCTAGCTAGGTGGAATCCACAGCACCATGGAGGAGCACGTACAGTGTGAAGGATACAACCACCTTACACATCTCTTACTACTAATCACACCTCAGCCAACACCACCATTAACCTTGTACATCATCTTTTTTTAACTGCAGCTGCTGAGAGCTGATGTTGTGTTGGCTGGACACGCGACTGTGTCTTGGTGAGTCTCAGGATACAAGAGTGTTTGTTGTGTTGTCTGGACACACGACTGAGTCTTGGTGAGTCTCAGGATACAAGACAGTGCTTGTTGTGTTGGCTGGACACACGACTGTGTCTTGGTGAGTCTCAGGATACAAGACAGTGTTTGTTGTGTTGGCTGGACACACGACTGAGTCTTGGTGAGTCTCAGGATACAAGACAGTGCTTGTTGTGTTGGCTGGACACACGACTGAGTCTTGGTGAGTCTCAGGATACAAGAGTGTTTGTTGTGTTGTCTGGACACACGACTGAGTCTTGGTGAGTCTCAGGATACAAGACAGTGCTTGTTGTGTTGGCTGGACACACGACTGTGTCTTGGTGAGTCTCAGGATACAAGACAGTGTTTGTTGTGTTGGCTGGACACACGACTGAGTCTTGGTGAGTCTCAGGATACAAGACAGTGCTTGTTGTGTTGGCTGGACACACGACTGAGTCTTGGTGAGTCTCAGGATACAAGACAGTGCTTCTTGTGTTGGCTGGACACACGACTGAGTCTTGGTGAGTCTCAGGATACAAGACAGTGTTTGTTGTGTTGGCTGGACACACGACTGAGTCTTGGTGAGTCTCAGGATACAAGACAGTGTTTGTTGTGTTGGCTGGACACACGACTGTGTCTTGGTGAGTCTCAGGATACAAGACAGTGTTTGTTGTGTTGGCTGGACACACGACTGTGTCTTGGTGAGTCTCAGGATACAAGACAGTGCTTGTTGTGTTGGCTGGACACACGAATGAGTCTTGGTGAGCCTCAGGATACAAGACAGTGCTTGTTGTGTTGTCTGGACACACGACTGAGTCTTGGTGAGCCTCAGGATACAAGACAGTGTTTGTTGCACTGAACCCCATTCAAGTGCCTGATCCCTCGGGCTCTGATGCTTAACTTGTACTGCGTACTGCTAGCACTAATAGTCTTACTGATCAGTCCATCAACCAGGAAGCTTGGTTTGAGTCCGGGATGCTGGGTAGATAACCTCCGGCACCATCAAGAGGTAGTAACGTAATCCCTCTTCCTAAATATCTGAACTTTCCACTTAAAAAGTTTAGTTGATCATACGCAGATAAAATATAAATCCATGTAAGTGTAGTCTGCCTGTAGCCTCTTACGAGAGTGTAAATTACACTTACACTCTCACACCACTGCTTACAAGAGTGCCACTTACACTCTCACACCACTGCTTACAAGAGTGCCACTTACATTCACACACCACTGCTTACAAGAGTGCCACTTACATTCACACACCACTGCTTACAAGAGTGCCACTTACATTCACACACCACTGCTTACAAGAGTGCCACTTACATTCACACACCACTGCTTACAAGAGTGCCACTTACATTCACACACCACTGCTTACAAGTGCCACTTACATTCACACACCACTGCTTACAAGAGTGCCACTTACATTCACACACCACTGCTTACAAGAGTGCCACTTACACTCACACTACTGCTTACAAGAGTGCCACTTACACTACTGCTGATTACAAGAGTGCCACTTACACCAATGCTTACAAGAGTGTCACTTACGCCAATGCTTACAAGAGTGCCACTTACATTCACACATCACTGCTTACAAGAGTGCCACTTACACTCTCACATCACTGCTTACAAGAGTGCCACTTACACTCACACCACTGCTTACAAGAGTGCCACTCACACCACTGCTTACAAGAGTGCCACTCACACCACTGCTTACAAGAGTGCCACTTACACCACTGCTTACAAGAGTGCCACTTACACTCTCACACCATCATATAAAGTTACGACAACCAACATCAACTGGTTTACTGCACATTGCTGTTCATCGTGTCCACAGGAGAGCAAGAGAACTACAGAGGTCACAAAGGTTCTTGTATCTAACTAGCGTGTCAAAATGTACGAACAAAATTTCAGAGAACGCTCTGCGCTGCCAGACGTAGGCCACCAGTCTTCAATTTCGTTATTATCGGGTAATTATCCGGAATTATAGGTTAATATACATTAACCTAAGTTAACCGACAATAACAGTGTGTGAAGGGTTGAGCATGTGTACACAAAGTGTTACACTGTGTACTAAGACAATATTAAACTGTGTATATTATATAGAGAAATTTGATAAAAATCGCATGCGAGAAATCGCCTTAGAATTTGCTAAGATGGGCTGTACCAGATCCAACAGGCTGTGATGGCTACGTGGGTCAACGAGCCGCCAACATAAACAACTTGGCTGAACAAGCAATCAAGAGTAAAGCCTTGCCCCAGACCAGAAAAAACTGGACACCGTTCACAGCAATGTTGGGGTGAAGGCAAGTCAAGAGGCGGGCGAGGTCAGTAGTAGTGTCTTGACCCCCAGTAACTGTGAGAGTACAACCTTGAGTACATGATTTTCAATGTAATGTGTATGATTCAGGTGTAATGATTCCCTTCCCTCCCTCCCCCCCCTCCTGCTGCTCGTCTCCCCCAACAGTGTAGTGTTTCACACACTGCTTCCTGTGTATTTAACTAGCGATCACCGTCTAGCTTGGACAATGGGGCTGGGGAACAATTTTTCAAGACTTGTTACTTGTAAAGGCAGTAACCTCTGATGTGAACTTTCAAGAACTGAGATGCAGAGTATAACATCTACAAGAGCAAGATGAAGGGTTAATTATCTAGGATAACTCACAGCCAAAAAGTGCCGCTTATTTCCGTTGAAGGTCTTTAATGTCTTTTCCAAAGATGCGATCCACAGCAGTTGACTAACTCTTACTACCTACATACACTAGATAAACACAGAGGCAGCATGTGTAGGGAGACTGTATGTACGTCTCGCCCAGCCTGGGACTGAACAAGGTTCTTATCTGTTGTCAACAACACTGGGTCATCGTCATTATGATCTTCATGTTCTTCCTTTTCTTCACTTTCCTCTTCTTCAACTTCAACTACTGTCGTTATTAAATAAACACCAATGCTTTTCTAAATGTTCTTCTACGCATCTCTCCTAAACATAGTCATAAAGATGTATCAAAGTGTAATGGAATCTTTGATGTCAAAGATGGTTATAAGCTGTTGTTGTATACAACAACTACTGTAGTGTACATAAATGCTATACAATACCGACAAGATGAAGAATTAAGACATGTGCAACTAGACGGCAAATATAGACACCCAGATGTTACGCAGGTGTCTAATTCTTCAGTACTGTGGTGTTAATGCACCAACTCATCCTCAGTTCTGTGGATTTCTCACATACGATCTGCAGCAAATTTTCTGCATTTACGATTTGGGTTAGGTTAAAGTTAGGCCGGACTCTATCAATAAAATGTAAGTAATTATAGCATACCACAATGGTAATAATTTATTGCCAATAAATGAAATATTAGATAAAGCCGATAAAGAGTTGGGTGCGTTGTGTTATTACGATTTTGTTCGTCTGTTAAAACCTGCATTTGTGGTCCCAGTGGTGCCCATGCTAACCTCCTCTTGGTGTATACAAATATACCTAGTTGGATGAAGCCTATTAGAGCCAGCTGGCCCAGTGGTTAACACTGGTCTGCGAGATTTAGGACTCACCTGCCATGGGTTCGAGCCCCACCCGCTCTATGTTTTGTTTGCAATAGTGTTATTACAATTTTGTGAGTCATGAAAGCGTATCACCAGTAATTCCTAGCTTAAATTAACTACACATGCAGCTGACCAAGCCTCTTAATTGTTACTCAGGAAATATTATAAATGCTACACACTGGTGGATGTAACCATGAGTCTTGGCAGAGCTGCAGCTGCTTCTCTTGCCACTTGCTGAGTAAAAATCTTCAATGAGGATGTTGAGTTGATCATTAACACTTGACATTGTTGTACATTACGAACTGAAACCTTTGTCATCCTGACAACGAAGTTAACTGAGGAGTCTACCTAATAATTACTGATTCATCACTGAATGTTCTCAACTCCAGCACCATGATCACAAAAATGTGGATAAACTTATCTATGGAGCAACTTTCTCCGTAGATGTGATGCTTACAACGAACTACATGCTGCTAGAAGTAACAGTTTGGCTTATCAAAACGCCAACCTGAACCTGATCATCGTGGTCAGGAGGCGATAATCTGCGGAAGTACTTGTAGGGAGATTCAATATACACGCTGGCACTGTGTTGAACCTCCCCTCCCTGGACTTACCTTACCGCCCCGTGGCCTGGTGGCTAAATCTCTCGCTTCACACGGCGAGTCCCGGCCAGGGTAGGAACATTGGGCGCGTTTCTTCACACCGGTTGTTATGTTCCCCATCAGCAAAATGGGTACCTGGGAGTTAGTCGACTGGTGTGGGTCGCATCCTGGGACAAAACTGACCTAATTTGCCCGAAATGCTCTGCATAACAAGGGGCTTACTATATAGTAGTATGTCATTGATGTCAGCTAGGTCTGTATACCTTGTACATGTACTTGTATAAATAAAGATTTATTATACTATTTTCCACCGATAATGGCTGCCCTACTTCTAGCAGACACTATACTATATGACCTATTATGTGTCTCGTCCCAGTGGTAACTAATACCTGTGTGTTACCGTGGGTAACCATCTTTCAGTTATACCGTCCTGCACAACCTACCTCGCGTCTCCCTTCACTGCCGGATAGTTTCCCTATGCAAATTCGGGACCTAACCCTCCAATATATTCATATAAAAATATTGTGATATACATGAGAGGCTTGCACTGCTGCTGCTACGCCACTCTCACCTACTGTTTTCTGTACCAGCAGTAGCCTGCCTGAGTGAATGAGTATACACGTGCTTGTGTAATTACCCACAAGTGGTTACGTGTTCAGTGCTACGCTGCTGCTGTCCCGCACTGTCACACTTTCAGTGTTACAATAGTTTCTGCACTCTCTAACCTCTTCCTGCTGCTCTTCCCACTCTTCAGCTACTCCAATTATAAAGAAACGCTTCTTGCTTCTTTTTATTAAGTTTTTTATGCGATTTTGAGTGTCTTTTTACCTCTCTGTTGCTAATTCCTAAAAATATTTCTCGTCACCGGAGGCAGCACTTGCAGCAGGCATGTCACAGTTTTTGTTGAACTTTGTGTGGTAGCTGCGGTAGTCTCATTTACATCGTTGCTTACTGACTTTTTTAGTTTGGTGAGACTTCCTTATGGTATATTTCTGTGTTTCCTCCCATTTTTCATTAATCTTAATTTTGAAGTTTACATGTTGCTTGTCTCGTGAATTCTTTTCTATCGACATATTTCTTTAAATGTGTCAAAGTTTACTGTAGCCTCTCGGAAAATATAAGTTATTATGTACATTCTCCAATAACAAGTGAGTTTTTGTTCAACTGTGACAGTCAGGGTACTGTGACAGTCAAGGTACTGTGACAGTCAAGGTACTGTGACAGTCAGGCTACTGTGACAGTCAAGGTACTGTGACAGTCAAGGTACTGTGACAGTCAAGGTACTGTGACAGTCAAGATACTGTGACAGTCAAGGTACTGTGACAGTCAAGGTACTGTGACAGTCAGGGTACTATGACAGTCAGGGTACTGTGACAGTCAAGGTACTGTGACAGTCAAGGTACTGTGACAGTCAGGGTACTGTGACAGTCAAGGTACTGTGACAGTCAAGGTACTGTGACAGTCAAGGTACTGTGACAGTCAAGGTACTGTGACAGTCAGGGTACTGTGACAGTCAGGGTACTGTGACAGTCAGGGTACTGTGACAGTCAGGGTACTGTGACAGGGTACTGTGACAGTCAGGGTACTGTGACAGTCAGGGTACTGTGACAGTCAGGGTACTGTGACAGTCAGGGTACTGTGACAGTCAGGGTACTGTGACAGTCAGGGTACTGTGACAGGCTTTACAGTCAGGGTACTGTGACAGTCAGGGTACTGTGACAGTCAGGGTACTGTGACAGTCAGGGTACTGTGACAGTCAGGGTACTGTGACAGTCAGGGTACTGTGACAGTCAGGGTACTGTGACAGTCAGGGTACTGTGACAGTCAGGGTACTGTGACAGTCAGGGTACTGTGACAGTCAGGGTACTGTGACAGTCAGGGTACTGTGACAGTCAGGGTACTGTGACAGCCAGGGTACTGTGACGGGGTACTGTGACAGTCGGGGTACTGTGACAGTCAGGGTACTGTGACAGTCAAGGTACTGTAACTATTAATTTGATTGATAATATCAAGATCCCTGAACAAGGCTCATATTGTGTCTTATTTACACACGAGTTACCATGCCTCATACTGTCCAGTACGTTACCTGTAGGTGATTCTAGGGTCAACCCCCACGCTGTTCGGTACCAGACAAAGTCTCCAATTTGAGAGGCTGCAAGCTGTCCAACAAATACACTACAACCCAGTTGATCAGGAACTATAGAACTCTTCAAGTTCCCTCTTCAAGGCAGCTACGGGTCTACCTACCTATTTAGTGTTCAGAGGGTCAACTCTATTCCCTCGCGGACAGGTCCATGACCAGGCCTCCCGGTGAATAAGGCTGTTACTGCTGGCCGCACGCAGTCCAACGAATGAGCTATAGCTCGGCTGGTCAGGAAATGGCCTTAACAACCTATCTAGTCCCCTCTTGAAGACAGCTAGGGATCTATTGGTAATTCCCTTATGTATGACGAGAGACTTGAATAGTCCTGGGCCCCTTACACTTATTGTATTTTCTCTTAGTGTGCTCACGGCATTCCTGCTTTTCAATAGATGTATAGTACATCGTCTGCCGAGTCTTTTACTTTCGTATGGAGTGAGTTCTGTGTAGATTTTCTCCCTTCATTAATGTTGTTTGGTTTACGTGCTTATTTGTGTTCGAGAAGTCTAGTTTAAAGACTCATGTTTTCTTCCCTTCAAGACTAGGTTTGGAAAGTTTTCCTTGTGTGTACAACAATATAGAGTCATATGATAACTGAAGTGTTATGAACGATTGTTAATGTTCAGTAATAACCTACATAGACAAACACAAGATTAATCGCTTCAGCAGATGAAAAGGATGCCAGAAGTGGATCGAAATATATTCGATACTCTTTTTTTTTAATGTAACATTAACACTGTATTGATAAAATTGACTTTCTTTCCAGCTGTTCAGAAACAAGTGGAGTGAATTACGGTGACATGTACGTGAGGTGGCTGTTGTCTGAACAAAACAATCTAGGCGCATGATGTGTGTTAGGTGTGCTTAACACCACACACCTAACACTTCCTCCTACCACTAAATGTGACTTAAACTGTGAAGAGAGGTATTATGAGAAGCTTTCATTACTTGTGGCTGGAGTGACCGGGAGTGCAGAGACAGGACATCTTTTATATTACATAGAATAACAAACCAATCATATTAAGATGAAGACGGCACCACAGCCATCTCCAGAGCACCACAGCCTTCTCCAGAGCACCACAGCCATCTCCAGAGCACCACAGCCATCTCCAGAGCAACTCTGCCATCTCCGGGCACCCCTGCCATCACCGGCGCACCCCCGCCCCTCAGGCGCACCCCTACCATCTCCGGAGCACCCCTGCCGTCTCCGACGCACCTCTGCCATCTCCGGCGCACCCCTGCCATCTCCGGCGCACCCCTGCCATCCGGCGCACCCCTGCCATCTCCGGAGCACCACAACCACCTCGGGCGCACCACCACCCCAGACCAGGTTCGCTCGCCCTCTCAACCTCCTTCCTTGGCTCTCCGTAACGCCCGTCCACGCGTTCCCGTAAACCTCCCACACTTTATGCCTGTTCTCAGTATCAACAAACCTCCAACATTACTGGTAATTTATGAGTGCCAGAACGATCAATCAGCTACTCGTCAATACAGTATTAGCAGACTAATTAATCTGATATTCCACGAGGCTTACTCAGTATTACGTTTATTGTGTCATGTATATAGTGAATGACACTCACGATACGTAACTATGATACCTATGTTAATAAACACAGGAGGAAAGTAGCTATGAATGTAAGTACAAGTTTGTAAGATCTACCTGCCATCTTTTATATTCACAAGAAAGAGATCAGCAATCCTGCCAGAGTGCAAAACGTTTATGCAGCTCCATCCTCTGTGGGTGACTCACGAAATCGTAATAACACGATTGCAAACAACCCACGGAACGGGTGGGGTTTTGAACCCATGGCGTAAAATTCCAGGCCAGTGCGTAAGCCACTCGGCCAGCTCGCCATGGATTCAAACCCCCACCCGCTCCGTGGTTTCTCTGTGGGTGGTTGCTGTTCACCAACCTGCTACATGCGAGGGGATCGAACAACCAGAATTTAACCACGCACCTCGTTACCAGAATTTATGTGAAGCACCAAACCCGTGTGGGTTATTCACTTTAAGAAGAGGCGAAGGCTCGATCCTCCGTCCGCTTACTACTAAACAGTAGCGCTCCTCTCGCAGCCAAGTTTTGCAGAAAATGTGATAATTGTGTTAGAGCTCTCCCGTCCCTGGACAGTCACAGTGCTCTCCCGTCCCTGGACAGTCACAGTGCTCTCCCGTCCCTGGACAGTCACAGTGCTCTCCCGTCCCTGGACAGTCACAGTGCTCTCCCGTCCCTGGACAGTCACAGTGCTCTCCCGTCCCTGGACAGTCACAGTGCTCTCCCGTCCCTGGACAGTCACAGTGCTCTCCCGTCCCTGGACAGTCACAGTGCTCTCCCGTCCCTGGACAGTCACAGTGCTCTCCGTCCCTGGACAGTCACAGTGCTCTCCGTCCCTGGACAGTCACAGTGCTCTCCGTCCCTGGACAGTCACAGTGCTCTCCGTCCCTGGACAGTCACAGTGCTCTCCGTCCCTGGACAGTCACAGTGCTCTCCGTCCCTGGACAGTCACAGTGCTCTCCGTCCCTGGACAGTCACAGTGCTCTCCTGTCCCTGGACAGTCACAGTGCTCTCCCGTCCCTGGACAGTCACAGTGCTCTCCCGTCCCTGGACAGTCACAGTGCTCTCCCGTCCCTGGACAGTCACAGTGCTCTCCCGTCCCTGGACAGTCACAGTGCTCTCCCGTCCCTGGACAGTCACAGTGCTCTCCCGTCCCTGGACAGTCACAGTGCTCTCCGTCCTGGACAGTCACAGTGCTCCGTCCCTGGACAGTCACAGTGCTCTCCGTCCCTGGACAGTCACAGTGCTCTCCGTCCCTGGACAGTCACAGTGCTCTCCCGTCCCTGGACAGTCACAGTGCTCTCCGTCCATGGACAGTCACAGTGCTCTCCGTCCTGGACAGTCACAGTGCTCTCCCGTCCCATGGACAGTCACAGTGCTCTCCCTGTCCTGGACAGTCACAGTGCTCTCCCGTCCCTGGACAGTCACAGTGCTCTCCCGTCCCTGGACAGTCACAGTGCTCTCCCGTCCCTGGACAGTCACAGTGCTCTCCCGTCCCTGGACAGTCACAGTGCTCTCCCGTCCCTGGACAGTCACAGTGCTCTCCCGTCCCTGGACAGTCAAGTGTCTCCGTCCCTGGACAGTCACAGTGCTCTCCCGTCCCTGGACAGTCACAGTGCTCTCCGTCCATGGACAGTCACAGTGCTCTCCTGTCCATGGACAGTCACAGTGTCTCCTGCCACCTGGACATCAAGTGTTCTCTCACTGATCCATGTATATCTGGTGTGCTGCCTGCCACCCTGTGATCATATCGGTGTGCTCCTGTCCCTGGATCATGTCACGTTTCTCTCCACTCCTGTGACATCTACTGTGTCTGCCTGCCCCTGGACAGTTCACGGTGTCTCCTGTCCCTGGACAGTCTGTGTCTCCTGTCCCTGGATCATATATCTGGTGTCTCCTGCCGTCCCTGGACATCACTGGCTTCTGTCCCTGACAGTGACATGTTCTGCCTGTCCCTGGACAGTATCGTGTGCTCCTGCCCTGTGATCAGTCACGGTGTCTCCTGCCCTTGGACAGTCTGTGCTGCCTCCTCCCTGGACATCACTGTGTGCTCTCCCACCTGTGACAGTCTGGAGTGCTCTCCGCCCTGGACAGTCACAGGTGCTCTCCCGTACCTGGATCATGCTCTGTCTGGACAGTCACAGTGCTCCGTCCCGATATCCCTGCTCTCGCCTGGCTCACACCTCTGTCCATGATCACTGGGGCTCCGTCCTGGCCACAGTTTCCTGTCATGATATCGTGTGCTCCTCGCCATGGACAGTCACATCTGGTTGCTGCCTGCCACCTGATCATTATATCTCGTGCTTGCTGCCTGCCACACCTGTGATCATTATATCTGGTGTGCTGCCTGCCACACCTGTGATCATTATATCTGGTGTGCTGCCTGCTGCACCTGTGATCATTATATCTGGTGTGCTGCCTGCCACACCTGTGATCATTATATCTGGTATGCTGCCTGCCACACCTGTGATCATTATATCTGGTGTGCTGCCTGCCACACCTGTGATCATTATATCTGGTGTGCTGCCTGCCACCTGTGATCATTATATCTGGTGCTGCCTGCCACACCTGTGATCATTATATCTGGTTGCTGCCTGCCACACCTGTGATCATTATATCTGGTGTGCTGCCTGCCACACCTGTGATCATTATATCTGGTGTCTGCCTGCCACACCTGTGATCATTATATCTGGTTGCTGCCTGCCACCTGTGATCATTATATCTGGTGTGCTGCCTGCCACACCTGTGATCATTGTATCTGGTGTGCTGCCTGCCACCTGTGATCATTATATCTGGTGTGCTGCCTGCCAACTGTGATCATTGTATCTGGTTGCTGCCTGCCACACCTGTGATCATTATATCTGGTGTGCTGCCTGCCACACCTGTGATCATTATATCTGGTGTGCTGCCTGCCACACCTGTGATCATTATATCTGGTGTGCTGCCTGCCACACCTGTGATCATTATATCTGGTGTGCTGCCTGCCACACCTGTGTTCATTAGATCTGGTATGCTGCCTGCCACACCTGTGATCATTATATCTGGTGTGTTGCCTAACACGTGCGATCATTATATCTGGTGTGTTGCCTGCCACACCTGTGATCATTATATCTGGTATGCTGCCTGCCACACCTGTGATCATTATATCTGGTATGCTGCCTGCCACACCTGTGATCATTATATCTGGTGTGTTGCCTAACACGTGTGATCATTATATCTGGTGTGTTGCCTGCCACACCTGTGATCATTATATCTGGTATGCTGCCTGCCACACCTGTGATCATTATATCTGGTATGCTGCCTGCCACACCTGTGATCATTATATCTGGTGTGTTGCCTAACACGTGCGATCATTATATCTGGTGTGCTCAACCTACGGCGTCCATTACACTTAACTGTACAAGAGTTTCATTAATAACATAGCGTGGTTATATATTTTTCATTGTATTGTGGTATGAAGACGTAGGCCTGCGTACCACGTGCAGCAACAGCCTGGCTGACACAACAGTCAGAAAAGTGTGGCCTCAGCGAAAATAGACCCACTCAAAACGGACTGGTACGTTACCCAGGAGCTTGTAGAAGAGCTGTAGCAGTGGTACATTTGATGAGTTCCGAGAGTTCTGCTCCCGAAGCCCAGTCATGGGCCAGGCTCGTCTGGTGTTTGCCTGGTCAACCATACTGTTGCTGTTGGTGGCCCGTAGTCCTACATATCCTTCACAGCCTGGTTGATCTGGTACCTGGTGAAGATACTTGTCCAGTTTCCTCTTGAAGACTTCTACACTTGTCCCAGCAGTGTTTGTGATATCTTGCTGTAAGATGTTTAATAATCTGGGACCACGAATATTGATACAGTGTTCCCTTATTGTGATCACTGAACCCTTTCTTTTCACTGGGTTTATCTTGCGCTTCCTCCCATATCTCTCGCTCCAGTATGTAGTATGGTATGGTAGCTTGAAAAAGAGATTGGACAAATATATGAGTGGGAGGGGCTGGGTTTGAATGGTGTCATTCTCAGTAATTTAAATGCAGGCCGTAAACAATCTCTGTATTTGTACCAGCTCTGATATTTCTCCTGTTCTGAATGGGGCCGTCAACACTGAGCAATATTCCAAATGAGAGAGTACAAGCGATTTAAAAAGTGTCACAGTTGGCATTATTTCCTTTGTTTTAAAGGTTCTCATTACCCACCTGTCATCCTCCTGACTCCTGGCGGTCATGACCTTTGTCTTATTGTGTTCTTTGAAAGAAAGGTCAGCTGACATAATTATTCCCAAGTCAGTCTTTCACATGTTCCTTTTGTTCTATTTGACGATCCTCTTGAGTTTCACTTAAGAAATATCAGCAGCAAGACTTGCAGTCTAGGCCCCCGGATGGTGGCGCTGCTATTTCCAAAGTACATTTTGTACTTGCTCTGAGATCTTCCTTATAATAACCAGGACAGAGTGGGTGACGCGGTGGGTTTGCAAATACATACACCCATATACTGGTAGGTTTAAATTCTATCAAAAGTGATGTCATTAAGGGGCACGTAAGTTCCCACGTCTTCTATAAAATGTTCATCCCCCCCCCCCTGCAATCTACCTTGTCCACAATTACTATCGCATTTGTTTTGTCTGTTTCGTAAGATGAAGTCTAGGATCTTTCCTTAATTCATGGTATAACTTAACAAATCTTTGAGAACAAAGTAAATGCGATAATAATTATGGACAAGGTAGATTATAGGAAAAAAAATATATTATTAGAAGACGTGCTTCTTAAGATCCAGGAACCTGTGCATTTTGTATTACTGATGATGTAAGAGAATGTAAATTATTACACACCTCCCCGTGTATATTCATACTTTTATTTATCACCCAATATCCTAAACATTACATTTCATAATTTTCGTTTATTTGTCCTTTGTAGCTTTCCTTTCCCTTCCCTTATCTGCCCTTTCCATAAACTCATTATATATTAAAATCTTCCTTTATTCTGCTCTCCCTTCCCATCTCTGTCTAATTACTCTTACCCAACAAAATATATGAGTGAGATGCGAGGGCCAGGGGGACACAGCTTGCCACTAAAGACGCAGGTCAGACGTAGGGTCGTTAAATAATACTTTCCTCTCTTTGGATGGAGGGCAACTCGAGCACACTATATGAAGTCATGGAGTCGTACACTACACAGTTTCAGGAGTAGATATAACCGAGCTCATATACCTTTGAAGGGTTCCGAGAGACTGCAGATTTGGGACAAGGCCCTCCGGTACTTTCCACACACACACACAAACACACACACACACACACACACACACACACACATACATATCATATATGTCGTGCCGATTAGGTAAAACTGGTCAATTAGCAAGAACTCCTCTAAAATTAAGTCCTTTCTAAAATTTTCTCTTATATGTTTAAAGATATTTTTTTTTCATTTATGTTAATGTAAAAATTTATAATTTTGTACCAAGAGAAACTTTGAAAACCTACCTAACCTTATTACAACAAGCGCAATTTAATTTAGCCTAACACAACTAAATATATTTTAGATACGTTAACATTAATTTAATAATAAACAAACACAATGAAATATATTTTTTTCGTTATGTTCAGAATGATTTTGGCGAAATTATTGCATACACAAATTTTCACTTGTCTTATATGGCAAGAGTGCGTTGCTATTTAAGCCAAAATCGCAAGTTTTACCTAATCGGCACGACATATATATATATATATATATATATATATATATATATATATATATGTGTGTGTGCCGAATAAGTAAAACTTGCTATTTTGGCTTAAATAGCAACGCACTTCTTGCCGAATAAGGCAAGCAATAATTTGTGTATGCAATAATTTCGCAAAAATCATTCTGAATCTAACGGAAAAAAATATATTTAATTGTGTTTGTTTATTATTAAATTATTGTAAACTTATATAAAATATATTTAGTTGGATTAGGCTAAATTAAATTGCGCCTGTTATAATAAGATTAGTAAGTTTTCTAAGGTTCTTTTGGTACAAAATCATTATTTTTTATACTAGCATAAATGAAAAAAATATATCTTTAAATGTATAAAATAAAATTTTAGAAAGGACTTAATTTTAAACGAGTTCTTGCTAATTGACCATTTTACCTATTCGGCACGACATATATATAATCATCACGTATCTCTCTCCACCGTTCCACTGAGTACTTATGTAGGCCTATGAGGCGTTCCCAGTAATTTAAATGATTTATTGGCTCTATGCGGGTAAATGATCTCTGTATCTGTTTCAGCTCTGATATTTTTTTCTGCCCTGAAAGGAGCCGTCAGCAGCGAACAATATTCTAAATGAGAGAGCCTAAGTGACGTGAACAGAACCACTATTGGCACTGGTCATCCTTGTTTTAAAAGTTCTCATTATCCACCCCATCTGTTCCTGGCTTTTGTGACATTTGCCTTATTGTGTTCTTTAAAACAAGAATGGTCAGCTGACATTATTACTCCCATGTCTTTCACATGATCCTTTCATTCAATTTTGAAACCTTCCGTTTTGTATAGTGTCCTTTCCGAGTTCTTCATTGTTTCGTGCCTAAACAGTTGGAACTTGTCACCTCTGAACGTTATGTTATTCGCCACTGCCCACTTAAACTTTGCTTATATCGTCTTGCAATTTTTTTCGGTCTTCTACCGATGATTTTCATGCTTATTTTATCATCCGAAAATGTTACGAAATTGTGGCAATTGTTTTTATCCATGTGTGTTATGAGAATGAACAGGAGAGGCGCCAAGCCAGTGCCTTGGGGTATTAAGCTTTTACTTTCCTAACGCTGGATTTTGCTCTGTTTACTAATACTAGTATTTGTATTTTATTTGTCAGAAAGTTGAAAATCCATTTACTTACTTTCCCCGTTATACCTGTCGCCCTCATTTTGTGTGCAATCACCCCATGATCACATTTGTCAAATGCCTCTGTGAACTCCATGTAGACCACATCTGCAGTTTTTTATCCAACGCCTCTGTAATTTTGTCATGGTGGTTTAGCAGCTGTGACAAGCATGATCTCCCAGCTCTAAAACCATGCTGGGCTGAGCAGATTATGCTGGTCCATAAAATGTGTAATTTGGCATCTCATCACTCTTTCGAAGACTTTTATGATGTGGGAAGGTAGGGCTTCATGTCTGTAATTTTTGACTAGCGTTCCTTGTGCAAAGGAGCTAAGTCTACACTCTTCAAGGTCTCTGGTATTTCACCTAGAACTATACTCTTTCTCAAAAGGATACTGAGGGCTCGTG
Source organism: Cherax destructor (assembly GCA_009830355.1). Classification (NCBI taxonomy): domain Eukaryota; kingdom Metazoa; phylum Arthropoda; class Malacostraca; order Decapoda; family Parastacidae; genus Cherax; species Cherax destructor. Next base: position 40,175 of record WNWK01002185.1, read on the forward strand.
CTAGTGGTACTTTGCACTTTTTTATATATATGATTCCATTAATTTGGTCTAGGTGTTGTATGAACAGGCATGTTTTCAATTTCTTATAAACATTAATCCTGCAGAATATGATGTGTATTTGCAGAGGTGAAAAAAATTTACATTCTTCATCCTGCTTTCGTTTAGTGAGATGCTCAACATTGGCTCACAATGGCCATTTAAAATTTCGTTCATTCCTGTTCATCGTCAGTGTACTAATGGTGCACTTCTACTTGTAGTTCATCGCCAGTGTACTAATGGTGCACTTCTACTTGTAGTTCATCGTCAGTGTACTAATGGTGCACTTCTACTTGTAGTTCATCGCCAGTGTACTAATGGTGCACTTCTACTTGTAGTTCATCGTCAGTGTACTAATGGTGCACTTCTACTTGTAGTTCATCGTCAGTGTACTGATGGTGCACTTCTACTTGTAGTTCATCGTCAGTTACATGGTGCACTCTACTTGTAGTTCATCGTCAGTGTACTGATGGTGCACTTTACTTGTAGTTCATCGTCAGGTACTGATGGTGCACTTCATGTAGTTCATCGTCAGTGTACTGATGGTGCACTTCATTGTAGTTCATCGTCAGTGTACTGATGGTGCACTTCTACTTGTAGTTCATCGTCAGTGTACTGATGGTGCACTTACTTGTAGTTCATCGTCAGTGTACTGATGGTGCACTTTACTGTAGTTAAGTGAATATTGGAGGTGGAAAAATATTTGGGGTTCATGCAATACTGGGGAGAGAGAAGGAGAGAGAGAAAGGAGAGAGAGAAAGAGGAGAGAGAGAAGAGGAGGAAAAGGAGAGAAAGGAGAGAGAGAGAAAGGGAGAGAGAGAGAGAAAGGGAGAGAGAAGGGAGAAGAGGAGAGGAGAGAAAGGGAGAGAGAAGGGAGAAAGGGAGAGAGAGAAAGGGAGAGAGAAGGGAGAAAGGGAGAGAGAGAGAAAGAGAGAGAGAGAGGAGAAGAGAGAAAGGGAGAGAGAGAAAGGGAGAGAGAGGGAGAAAGGGGAGAGAAGGAGAGAAGAGAAGGGAGAGAGAAGAGAGAGAGAAAGGGAGAAGGAGAGAGAAAAGGAGAGAGAGAGAAGGAGAGAGAAAGGAAAAGAGGAGAAAGGGAGAGAAGAGAGAAAGGGAGAGAGAGAGAGAAAGGGAGAGAGAGAGAAAGGGAGAGAGAGAGAAAGGGAGAGAGAGAGAAAGGGAGAGAGAGAAAGGGAGAGAGAGAAAGGAGAGAGAAAGGGAGAGAAAGGGAGAGAGATAAGGAGAGAGAAAGGGAGAGAGAGAGGGGGGAGTGAGAGAGAGAAAGAGTGTCGTACACAAGAGCTCCTCACCTTTAAACACTACATTCAAAGACTGGAGAGACAAAGTCAGTAATGAATGAATACAACCATACACATCCTATACCAATACAACCATGCTTCTCTCCACCAATATAACCATACATCTCTTTCCCCGATACAACCATACATCTCCACCAATACAACCATACATCTCCACCAATACAACAATACATCTCCACCAATACAACCATACATCTCCACCAATACAACCATTCATCTCCACCAATACAACCATTCATCTCCCCCAATACAACCATTCATCTCCACCAATACAACCATTCATCTCCACCAATACAACCATTCATCTCCACCAATACAACCATTCATCTCCACCAATACAACCATTCATCTCCACCAATACAACCATTCATCTCCACCAATACAACCATTCATCTCCACCAATACAACCATTCATCTCCACCAATACAACCATTCATCTCCATCAATACAACCATTCATCTCCACCAATACAACCATTCATCTCCACCAATACAACCATTCATCTCCACCAATACAACCATTCATCTCCACCAATACAACCATTCATCTCCACCAATACAACCACACTTCTTCACCAATACAACCATACTTCTCCAATACAACCATACATCTCCACCAATACAACCATACATATCCACCAATACACCCATACATCTTCTCCAATACACCCATACATCCCCACCAATACAACCATACATCTCCACCAATACAACCATACATCTCCACCAATACAACCATACATCTCCACCAATACAACCATACATCTCCACCAATACAACCATACATCTCCACCAATACAACCATACATCTCCACCAATACAACCATACATCTCCACCAATACAACCATACATCTCCACCAATACAACCATATTTCTCCAATACACCCATTCATCTCCTCCAATACAACCATACATCTCCTCCGTCAGCACAACTATACATGTACTTCCTCCACCAATTCAATAATACTTCTCCAATACAAGTATTCCCCTCCAAAAATACAACCAGTCTTCCTCAGTATTAATATTATATTTCCCTCAGTAACTGTCCTGAATTAGTGTGCTAGATTAGTATTAAAGTAATACCATGCTTGGTGTGTTAGTTTAGTATTAAAGTAATACCATGCTTGGTGTGTTAGTTTAGTATTAAAGTGCCAAACTTACAGCAAAATGTTAAATTTATAATTATCTGTTTGATTTAACTTATGTTTACTATGCCTTGGCTAATTAATAATCAATTACCGAGTGGTTAAACTCCTTAAGTGGCTGATGGTTGAGGTGGGTTATGCAGTGGTGATGGGAAGTCATTACCACTGGCAATTATGATCAAATGTCTCAAATGGTTAGTGCTTTTATATTTTAATTTGAAAGGGGTGGGACACCCCCCTTGTTCTTCCTGGTTATCTCACTGCAATGTAGCAGAGAAAGATGCATCATAATTTACAATTGGAGGCAATGGTCCCAGAGCTGCAAATAGAAATCAATCTTACGAAAGCAAGAGGCTTGTCAGATGGTGCAAAATGTCTAAAGTGAAGAGCAGGTGTGCCATTAGTGCACTGAAAGAACACATCATACATAAGGAGGATTACCAGCAGATAACTGGTTGTTTCTGCGTGCGCCCAGCAGTGACAACCTGGATGATCAGGCCTTGATATCCCAGGAGGCCTGGTCTAGGACAAGGCCCCGGCTATGTTGGCCCCAGAAAATATCCTCCTTTTCCCCTCCCTCTTTCACTTCTCTCTCTCTCTCTCTCCTAGCCATTTCTCGCCTACTTAACGCCTCTTCTACCCTCCCTCCCTCCAGGTCTTTTGTGGGTGAGGACTTTTGTAAGTATGACACAATAGCCAGTGTGGTGTGGTCTCCTCCCTCACACTGCAGTGCTCTCTCAACCTTCACTACCTCCTTAGTCATCATCCACTCCCTTCTCCTCTCATTATCAATTGTGATCAAGTCTTCATTCAACTGCATCGAACTGACGAACAGACTGAGGAGGAAAGAGAGCGCCCGTGGGGGAGGGAGGGAGGGAGGGGGAGAGAGAGGGGGAGGGGGAGATAAGATAAGATTTCTTCGGATTTTTAACCCCGGAGGGTTAGCCACCCAGGATAACCCAAGAAAGTCAGTGCGTCATCGAGGACTGTGTCTTATTTCCATTGGGGTCCTTAATCTTGTCCCCCAGGCTGCGACCCACACCAGTCGACTAACACCCAGGTACCTATTTGCTGCTAGGTGAACATGACAACAGGTGTAAGGAAACACGTCGAAATGTTTCCACCCGCCGGGAATCGAACCCGGGCCCTCCGTGTGTGAAGCGAGAGATGTAGCCACCTAGACCACCGGGCCTAGGGGGAGAGAGAGAGGGGGAGAAAGAGGGGGAGAGAGAGGGGGAGAGAGAAGGGGAGAGGGGAGAGAGAGAGAAGGGGAGAGGGGAGAGAGAGAAGGGGAGAGGGGAGAGAGAGGGGGAGAGAGAGGGGAAGAGAGAGAGAAGAGAGAGAGAGAGAGAAGAGAGAGAGAGATACATAGTGTCGTGCACAAGAGCTCCTCACCTTTAAACACTACATTCAAAGACTGGAGAGAAGTCAGTAATGAATGAATACAACCATACACATCCTCCACCAATACAACCATACACATCCTCCACCAATACAACCATACACATCCTCCACCAATACAACAATACACATCCTCCCCCAATACAACAATACACATCCTCCACCAGTACAACAATACACATCCTCCACCAATACAACCATACTTCCTCTCCACCAATGCAACCATATTTTCCATTCTACTAATACAAACATGCTTCTCCTCCACCAGTACCATCATACCATCACAAAAACCATTTTACACTACTATCGACCACAATCACTATCACCATCACTACTACTTATACGCCACTTACACCACCAGCACCGTCACTTCCAACACCACTGTTTCTGTCACCACTACCTTTGAATACCTTTGAAGAGTTTCGAGAGTATCTACTCTCTGAGCCCGGCCATGGGCCAGGCTCGTCTGGTGCTTGCCTGGTCAACCAGGCTGTTGCTGCTGGAGGCCCGCTGCCCCACATATCCATCACAGCCTGGTTGATCTGGCACCTGGTGAAGATATTTGTCCAGTTTCCTCTTGAAGGCTTCTACACTGGTTCCAGCCGTGTTTCGGATATCTTCTGGTAAGATGTTGAATAGTCTCGGACCCCGGATGTTAATACAGTGCTCCCGTATTGTCCCCACCGCACCCCTGCTCCTAACTGGGTTTATTTTACACTTTCTCCCATATCTCTCACTCCAGTATGTTGTTATGGCAGTGTGCAGATTTGGGACCAGGCCCTCAAGTACTTTCCAGGTATATATTATCATGTATCTCTCTCCTCCGCTCCAATGAGTACATGTTCAAGACTTGAAGGCGTTCCCAATAATTTAGATGTTTCAATGGCTCAATGTGAGCCGTAAACGATCTCTGGATTTGTTCCAGCTCTGCTATTTCTCCTGCCCTGAACGGGGCCGTCAGCACTGAGCAGTATTCTAAGTGGGGAGCACTAGCGATTTGAATAGTGTCACCATCGGCATTATTTCCCTTGTTTTGAAAGTTCTCAATACCCACCCCGTCATCTTCCTGGCTGTTGTGATCTTTGTCTTGTTATGGTCTTTAAACGACAGATCAGCAGACAAATTATTCCCAAGTCCTTTACGTGTTCCTTTCGTTCTATGTGGTGACCCTCTTGCGTTTTGTATATAGTGTTCCTTTTGAGTTCTTCATTTTTTCCATACCTAAGCAGCTGAAACTTATCACCATTGAACGTCATGTTGTTCTCCACTGCCCACTGGAAGACCCTGCTTATGTCCTCCTGTAATTTTTCAGTGTCCTCTACCGTAGTGACTTTCATGCTTATTTTAGTGTCATCTGCAAATGAGGTTAGTGAACAGGTTAGTGAACAGTCATCATCCTGGGACCCACTACCTTCTTAAATGTGCGCGACGGAAGTCACCACTAACACCAGGTTAGTGAACAGTCATCATCCTGGGACCCACTACCTTCTTAAATGTGCGCGACGGAAGTCACCACTAACACCAGGTTAGTGAACAGTCATCATCCTGGGACCCACTACCTTCTTAAATGTGCGCGACGGAAGTCACCACTAACACCAGGTTAGTGAACAGTCATCATCCTGGGACCCACTACCGTCTTAAATGTGCGCGACGGAAGTCACCACTAACACCAGGTTAGTGAACAGTCATCATCCTGGGACCCACTACCGTCTTAAATGTGCGCGACGGAAGTCACCACTAACACCAGGTTAGTGAACAGTCATCATCCTGGGACCCACTACCGTCTTAAATGTGCGCGACGGAAGTCAAAACTAACACCAGGTTAGTGAACAGTCATCATCCTGGGACCCACTACCGTCTTAAATGTGCGCGACGGAAGTCACCACTAACACCAGGTTAGTGAACAGTCATCATCCTGGGACCCACTACCGTCTTAAATGTGCGCGACGGAAGTCACCACTAACACCAGGTTAGTGAACAGTCATCATCCTGGGACCCACTACCGTCTTAAATGTGCGCGACGGAAGTCACCACTAACACCAGGTTAGTGAACAGTCATCATCCTGGGACCCACTACCGTCTTAAATGTGCGCGACGGAAGTCACCACTAACACCAGGTTAGTGAACAGTCATCATCCTGGGACCCACTACCTTCTTAAATGTGCGCGACGGAAGTCACCACTAACACCAGGTTAGTGAACAGTCATCATCCTGGGACCCACTACCTTCTTAAATGTGCGCGACGGAAGTCACCACTAACACCAGGTTAGTGAAGTCATCATCCTGGGACCCACTACCTTCTTAAATGTGCGCGACGGAAGTCACCACTAACACCAGGTTAGTGAACAGTCATCATCCTGGGACCCACTACCTTCTTAAATGTGCGCGACGGAAGTCACCACTAACACCAGGTTAGTGAACAGTCATCATCCTGGGACCCACTACCTTCTTAAATGTGCGCGACGGAAGTCACCACTAACACCAGGTTAGTGAACAGTCATCATCCTGGGACCCACTACCGTCTTAAATGTGCGCGACGGAAGTCACCACTAACACCAGGTTAGTGAACAGTCATCATCCTGGGACCCACTACCGTCTTAAATGTGCGCGACGGAAGTCACCACTAACACCAGGTTAGTGAACAGTCATCATCCTGGGACCCACTACCTTCTTAAATGTGCGCGACGGAAGTCACCACTAACACCAGGTTAGTGAAGTCATCATCCTGGGACCCACTACCTTCTTAAATGTGCGCGACGGAAGTCACCACTAACACCAGGTTAGTGAACAGTCATCATCCTGGGACCCACTACCTTCTTAAATGTGCGCGACGGAAGTCACCACTAACACCAGGTTAGTGAACAGTCATCATCCTGGGACCCACTACCTTCTTAAATGTGCGCGACGGAAGTCACCACTAACACCAGGTTAGTGAACAGTCATCATCCTGGGACCCACTACCTTCTTAAATGTGCGCGACGGAAGTCACCACTAACACCAGGTTAGTGAACAGTCATCATCCTGGGACCCACTACCGTCTTAAATGTGCGCGACGGAAGTCACCACTAACACCAGGTTAGTGAACAGTCATCATCCTGGGACCCACTACCTTCTTAAATGTGCGCGACGGAAGTCACCACTAACACCAGGTTAGTGAACAGTCATCATCCTGGGACCCACTACCGTCTTAAATGTGCGCGACGGAAGTCACCACTAACACCAGGTTAGTGAACAGTCATCATCCTGGGACCCACTACCTTCTTAAATGTGCGCGACGGAAGTCACCACTAACACCAGGTTAGTGAACAGTCATCATCCTGGGACCCACTACCGTCTTAAATGTGCGCGACGGAAGTCACCACTCTGGCAGGATTGCTCGTCTTTTCTGTCTCATCAAGCATGCAAGATGACAGGTAAATTTTTACATACGTTTACTCACATTCATGAATGAATATATTTATCTTCTTTATTTCTACAACATGCAGTGTACATCTCAATGGTTCTTCTTCATTCCTACAACATTCATTTTGCAGTTTAGGAAGCCTGGTGTTTGACCGGGAAAATATACACAGATTATCAACAGGTAACAGAGCCCACCACCACAATGGCCACCACTTCCATCAACCACACAAACCAACACATCTTAACCACAATAATCACACTACAAAACATCACAAACACCCACAAACCAGTTCTTATTTTTACATTTTTTTTCATCTGTTGTATATTTGATGTAGAATCCCGTAGTCATCGGCCTGGCGGCCCGGTCTCAGACCAGTCACAACACACCAACTTGAAGTCAAGTGCAGGTATCGTCAAGATGATAGGGTCATATAGCGCTTTAGGCAATGGCAAGCAATCAAATTTGATCTTAGGAAGGGTAGCTCCAATTCTTTGGATCAAGAGCTTTTCACCGCAGTCAAGGCACGTGCACGTCGCTTGAAGGCCAAGATGCTTATAATAAATCGGGTAAAATAAGAAAGCAAACAACAATTACAAATAATAAGAACCATATATAATAGACTAGTGAAGGAAAGGTGCTGGGAGGAGGGAAGGAAGGAAGGAAGGAGAGAGGGAAGGAAGGAAGGAGAGGGAAGGAAGGAAGGAGAGGGAAGGAAGGAAGGAGAGGAAGGAAGGAAGGAGAGGGAAGGAAGGAAGGAGAGGGAAGGAAGGAAGGAGAGAGGGAAGGAAGGAAGGAGAGGGAAGGAAGGGGAGAGAGGGAAGGAAGGAAGGAGAGGGAAGGAAGGGGAGAGAGGGAAGGAAGGAGAGGGAAGGGGAGAGAGAGAAGGAATGAGAGGGAAGGAGGGAAGGAAGGAGGGAGAGGGAAGGAAGGAGGGAGAGGGAAGGAAGATGGGTCAGTCTACAGGTAGAAGGGAAACAATCCCGTTTTAGCTTGAAAAAGTTACAAGCACAATGTTATCTTCCTTCTTTTGTTCTCTGGCACATGAGGTGACTGACATGTATCCCGCCCATCCTCATCCTGTGGTCATTCCCCTCAAGGTATGTCTGGCAGCGCTTACTTACCTCTACCAAGACACTTCACACACCGTTGTCTAGCCTCCAAGACGGCGATGCTATTCCCAGGATCAACACTACTTTCCTTGAATGACCCACAAGGGTTTACCGTGTCACAGAACAGGTTATTACAATCATTTTATTCGAAAACAAGCCACTAACCCGTATGGGTCATACAGTGACCACAAATACAACACAATCCCTTCAGGTAGTAGCTGTATGTTTACAGGCAAAATTACATATCAAAGAGCTTAAGTAGATCAAGCTATCAACCTTTCCATCACACGTACCACGAGGGACTCACAAAGATAAAACAATGCTCCTCTTTCTTTCTGGTTTACAAACCACCACATATACTTATCTCAAATATTATATATATATATATATATATATATATATATATATATATATATATATATATATATATATATATATATATTATATATATCATTAACCCTTCAGGTTATGTCTGTCACCTATCTCCGCCATCGTCTCCATCACGAGTACAGTAACGAGGACAGAAACAGTATCATAACATGATATATACATTGTATTCTACAGCGTCGTCTCCAGGAACTCCACCAGGAGCACCATAACATATCCTACAGCGTCGTCTCCAGGAACTCCACCAGGAGCACCATAACATATCCTACAGCGTCGTCTCCAGGAACTCCACCAGGAGCACCATAACATATCCTACAGCGTCGTCTCCAGGAACCCCACCAGGAGCACCATAACATATCCTACAGCGTCGTCTCCAGGAACTCCACCAGGAGCACCATAACATATCCTACAGCGTCGTCTCCAGGAACTCCACCAGGAGCACCATAACATATTCTACAGCGTCGTCTCCAGGAACTCCACCAGGAGCACCATAACATATCCTACAGCGTCGTCTCCAGGAACTCCACCAGGAGCACCATAACATATTCTACAGCGTCGTCTCCAGGAACTCCACCAGGAGCACCATAACATGCAGACTTTCTGTTGGCGCAAAATGCGTGCCACGGGAATAACTGGAAAAGTTGGCGGATGGATTTTAAACTTCTGAACAAATAAAAAGCAGTAAGTGAACAAAGTAAAATCAGAGGTTGCCACATTTCTTGCCCCAATTCTCTTTCTCATCCACATATCAGACATAAATCATAGCTCTGTATCGTCTGCTGCAGATACTAAATTTGTATGAGACTGACATCCATTGAGGACACGGCAAATTTCCAAACTGATATAAACCAAGTGTTGCAGTGGGCGACATAAAACAATATTATATTAAATGAGGAAAAATTGAGAGAACAGAACTGAAATGCGGTACAAAAACTCAAATCATTTACTTTAGCGAAAAAGTAACGTGAAGGACTTAAAATGTCTGAAGATCTCACTTTCAAGAAACGAAACAATGAAAATAATAGAGGGATGTCAAGTTAATGATGATACTCTGTCACTTGTTCTCTATACACTGGAATATTGTTGTACTCTTACAGTCCCTTGTTAGGCAGGTGAAATTGCAGGTCTGGAAAATGTACAGAGAACCTTTACTGCCCTCATAAGCTCAGCCAAGCACTTAAGTCATCAAGACCGATCCAAGCCCCTCCAGATGTACTCCAAGGAACGAAGGCGAGAAAGGTACACATCTATACCTGGAAAATTCTAGAGGGGGCTGTTCCCATATCTGCACACGAAAGTTACTTCCAAGAGGCTTGACAAACAGTGTAAAATACACCCAATGCAAGGCAGGGGTGCAATGAGTACACCAAGAAATAATTTATTAAGCGTGAAAGGACCAAGACTTTTCAATACCTTCTCTTCATACATCAGAGGGATTACCAGCATACCCCTGGCTATTTTCAAGAGGAAACTGGATAAATTCATGGCATTTACTGATCATCTAGGCTGTAATAAACGAGTTGAACTGCGTGCAGCTAGCCTAGTTGATCAGGCCATCCGCCAGAAGGTCTGGTCTGAGACCGGGCCCCGGGATGGGAGGGGTTGACCACGGGAACACACTTCAGATAGACTAAGTAGATCTCGCAACTTTAGGAAGTGCTGCAGTGTTTCTAAATGACGAATCACATCCCATTATTACACCAAGTTTTTATGTTTCTTACGTTCTACGAGATGAAGACGAACACCTTTCTGACCCTAGAAGCCAGAAATCAATAAAGACGATCGTTAATAGTAAAGAGGAGGGGCCAGGAGCTACGAATCGATCCCTACAAACAACTAAGAGAGTAAACTCACCCACATTCTGTTTACCCCTTTACCTTCCCCTGCGTGTCAGTACACATGAGTACCGACAGATTTTAATTAATTATCCAGCATGGAGCATAGAGGGAGTGGTGGTAGTGGGCAGTATTGGAATACTCACTCTCACATGGTAGTGGGCAGTATTGGAATACTCACTCTCACATGGTAGTGGGCAGTATTGGAATACTCACTCTCACATGGTAGTGGGCAGTGTTGGAATACTCACTCTCACATGGTAGTGGGCAGTATTGGAATACTCACTCTCACATGGTAGTGGGCAGTGTTGGAATACTCACTCTCACATGGTAGTGGGCAGTATTGGAATACTCACTCTCACATGGTAGTGGGCAGTGTTGGAATACTCACTATCACATGGTAGTGGGCAGTGTTGGAATACTCACTCTCACATGGTAGTGGGCAGTGTTGGAATACTCACTCTCACATGGTAGTGGGCAGTGTTGGAATACTCACTCTCACATGGTAGTGGGCAGTGTTAAGAACATAAGAAGGAACACTGCAGCAGGCCTACTTGCCCATGCGAGGCAGTTCCAATTCTCCCACCGGCTTTAGCCAATGCCTTAACCTAGTAAGGTCAGTCACATTCACTTAAGGGAGGAGCACGGCATCTGACCTAGTAGCACAAGCTAGTCAGGTCCAACTCACATCCACCCACACCCACTCATGTATTTATCCAACCTATTTTTAAAACTATACAACGTCTTAGCTTGGAATACTCACTCTTACATCTTTTCTTGCACTACTCTCCCGCACTTCCCTCTTACGCCATTCATTAATGCCTCGTCTTACACACACTTCCTAATGCCTTCTCTTACAGCGCACTAATGCCTCGTCCTTCACACACTACCTAATGCCTTTTCTTACAGAGCACTAATGCCTCGTCCTTCACACACTACCTAATGCCTTCTCTTACAGCACACTAATGCCTCGTCCTTCACACACTACCTAATGCCTTCTCTTACAGCACACTAATGCCTCGTCCTTCACACACTACCTAATGCCTTCTCTTACAGCACACTAATGCCTCGTCCTTCACACACTACCTAATGCCTTCTCTTACAGCACACTAATGCCTCGTCCTTCACACACTACCTAATGCCTTCTCTTACAGCACACTAATGCCTCGTCCTTCACACACTACCTAATGCCTTCTCTTACAGAGCACTAATGCCTCGTCCTTCACACACTACCTAATGCCTTCTCTTACAGAGCACTAATGCCTCGTCTTGCCTGGTCGTGGACCGGGCCACGGGGGCGTTGATCCCCGGAATACTCTCCAGGTAGACCTAATACCTGCTCTTACAGCACACTAATGCCTCACACTGTACACACTACCTAATACCTGCTCTTACAGCACACTAATGCCTCACACTGTACACACTACCTAATACCTGCTCTTACAGCACACTAATGCCTCACACTGTACACACTACCTAATACCTGCTCTTACAGCACACTAATGCCTCACACTGTACACACTACCTAATACCTGCTCTTACAGCACACTAATGCCTCACACTGCACCACTTCCAGCCTCTTAGGGCATATATTTTGATTAACATTCACACTATATAGAAAGTAGCAAGGGTTGTAGAAAACAATTACTATAATTATAGGATGATAAAAATAAAAACAGAGGACGAACTACAGAAAAATGCTAGTAATGGTGTTAATGGTGTTTGAACTAGCACACCAAAAAGATAAAACAGAGAAGAAAAGAATTTTGGGGTGATAAAGGTAACGAGAATGGAGTCGTCGACACCAAACAGTGCTCCAGACGAGAAAGCACAATATTTGTCTTGTTTTGATACTCCTCATTATCCACTCCATCATTTTTCTAGCTTTTGCAACATTTGCCTTATTGTGTACTTTGTTAACATTATTAGGTGGCATATGCAAAACTAGACAACTCAAAACATGCTTTCAGTAACCTTAAAGAATAAAATATTAAAGACACCTTACAGGAAGGTCATCTTGGAGCTCCCACCTGATGATCACAGGTATTAAGAAACTAGAGAGCATCCAAAGGTTCCACACCACTTTCTACAAAATTGATGGACTGAACACATCGACTCCAGGCCGAGGGACTGATTACCTCGAACTCCTCCTCTCCTTACACCTTTCTGCTTTGTATTGGACTGATGAAGCTACTGTGTGGCGAAACGTTTCCTCAATAAAAATATCCAATCGTTGCATATGTGTCTAATTTATAACTTGTCGGTTCTCTGAACCATTCATCTACATCCTGTCTGACACAGCAACATCTTGGGATCTTGATATAAACGAATTCTTCAACACTTGTCCAACCCCTGGACGAAGACCTACTTCGACTAGTGGATGGTACCACTATGCCCCCGCCTCCTCCTGCTTCGCCTTACCTGACTACAGTATATAAGCCACTCCTATGGCTCTATGCTGTACTTTCTACAAGATTGATAGACTGAACACATAGACTCCAGGCCGAGGGACTGATTACCTCGAACTACTCCTCTCCTTACACCTTTCTGCTTTGTATTGGACTGATGAAGCCACTGTGTGGCGAAACGTTTCCTCAATAAAGATACCCAAGTGTTGCATGTGTGTCTAATTTATAACTTGTCGGTTCTCTGAACCATTCATCTACGTTCCACACCATGTTGGGATCGGAACCCAGGTAAATGAACTACGAGGTGAGACATAAGGAGCTCAGACAACCCTAGAGAGGAGGACCTGGAGGAGACATGATCATGATAGTCATGACTCAAGAAAGTGATCACCACCAACCCACTCTCTCAAAAAGATAATTTACTTGGATCTGAACTTCCGCGGTGTGTCACCGTCTCTCCAAAAACACACTTGAAAATTAATTATTTTGAAGTTTCCGTATCTGTAATAACATTTTGACGTGAAGGCAATATGTTCTGACATGAAGGCAACATATTTTGACGTGACGGCAACATATTTTGATATGAAGGCAACATGTTCTGACGTGAAGGCAACATATTTTGACGTGACGGTGTCGTGTGGGTTCTTGATGATGGATTTGGTAATAAACACAAACGTAGCTTGGTTGGTATCTTATATATTGGTAAAAATGGGAGAACACTCAGAGCCGCCTTCGCCTGACCTGTTTACTCTGCTACTCTGTCTTGAACTGACTCTAGTGAGCGAGGGACGTTCACGGCATTCAAAGGGTGACCTATGACATGGTAGATCAGCAGAAAGACTAGTAACGGTCAGTTATTACATGAAAGGCTTGTGACTCACTAACGGTTGGTAAAATGCAAAATACTACTACTGAACTACTACTGACAGCTCGGCCATGTTACGTATGGCATCCTGACATACAGCTAATACAAACAAGAGGCGACAGGTGTACGGCTCTGAGCTGATTCTATACGATGTCAAAGTACACAACAGTTGAACATTATAACTATGCATAAGGATATTATCGGGATGAAAATCAAGGTAATGAATCTTATTGTAATGCATTACAAGGTATATGACAATTCATAGGAATTAATAGGTTCAACGGTGGAATAGTACAATAAGAGAGATACAAAAAATCGATCGATCGATCTGTATTCATGTGATCTACGGATTCTGAGGAAATATATTTACAAAGAAGGAAGTGTTTAACAGACAAGGCAGACTTGGTGCACTCAAATCTTACTTTAAATCTCAGAACTACTGACAACGGCAACATATTTTGACGTGAAGGCAATATGTTTTGACGTGAAGGCAACATATTTTGACGTGACGGCAACATATTTTGACGTGACGGCAACATATTTTGCCGTGAAGGCAACATATTTTGATGTGAAGGCAACATATTTTGACGTGAAGGCAATATGCTCTGATGTGAAGGCAACATAATTTGACGTGAAGGCAACATATTTTGACTTGAAGGCAATATGTTCTGATGCGTTTTGACGTGAAGGCAACATATTTTGCCGTGAAGGCAACATATTTTGACGTGAAGGCAACATATTTTGACGTGAAGGCAACATATTTTGACGTGAAGGCAATATGTTCTGATGTGAAGGCAACATATTTTGACGTGAAGGCAATATGTTCTGATGCGTTTTGACGTGAAGGCAACATATTTTGACGTGAAGGCAACATATTTTGACGTGAAGGCAATATGTTCTGATGTGAAGGCAACATATTTTGATGTGAAGGCAACATATTTTGACGTGAAGGCAATATGTTCTGATGCGTTTTGACGTGAAGGCAACATATTTTGACATGACGGCAACGTATTTTGACATAAAGGCAACATGTATGAAGTGTGTTTAGCAATAATGCCATCAACTATAACTACTAAGAGCCTTAATCATACCTACTCTTAAAGCTGTATTGAATTTCACTGGAGCCGTCCACTTTTCATCCACCCTGAGACGACAGCTAGCATCTGTACCTGTGTGTGAGGCTGTGTACCTGTACGTGTATCTGTACCTGCAGTATAGTGGTGGTATGCTGAAGAGTCTTGGACCACGCATATTGACGCAGTGCTTTCTCGTTGTACTTGTGGCCTTTTTCTTCCCCTGTTCTCCACTGGGTTTATTGCACACTTCCTCTGGTATCTTTGACTGCAGTAGCTGGTGGTAATCTTGGTGTCTTGTGAGGTAACACACAAGGCCAAGTACGACACCACACTTTCAATAACCAATCATAAACGATAACAAAATTATTGCCGCTCACACTGCATCAGAGAGTATGTCCTCGCTTATGGTGGGGGAAGGAGAAGAAGGGAAGATGAGAGAGAGAGGGAGGGAGGGGAGAGAGGGAGGGAGGGGAGAGAGAGAGAGAGAGAGAGAGAGAGAGAGAGAAAGAGAGAGAGAAGAGAGAGAGAGAGAGAGAGAGAGAGAGAGAGAGAGAGAGGACGGAGGGTGGAAGGCAGTACACAAATCGTAACTGGTTATTGAGCGACCTTTGTTACATCAGGAGACGTGTAAATGTCACTGACAGGAGTGAAGTGCATCTTGATTTAAAGTGACTAGCTTTACTCTCTCTCTCTCTCTCTTGCTTGCTTGTGATGCTGGTTTTAGCAGATGGTAACGATAGTGGCTGTAGTGTATACGATGGACTTCATGCAGCTTGCACCAACAGCCGGGTTGATAAGGCCATCCGCCAGGAGGTCTGGTCAGGGAACAGGCCGCGGGGGCGTTGACCCCTGGGAATACACTCCAGGTAGGTGGTGGTGGCAGTACTAATGTAAGTAGTGGTGGGTTTGGCAGTGGCGTGTCAGTGGTGGTGGGTTTGGTAGTGATGGTGGCGGCGGCTGTATTGATAGTGTTGCTAGGGGTGACTTTCTCACATTACAGAGTGTGACATGCAAAAAAACTTGCACCTCAAGGACACAAGTGCATCCCTCCCCACACCACTAACACAGGAATCAGCTGTCTTGATGACACTGATCAAGAGCTATAGTTCTGCATGTGACACACCGAAGGTGCAGTTACAACTGGTCATCTCTAGTACAGGACAGCTATACGAGTGGTGCGGGTGGGTGAGTTTGACCTGCTTAGCATGGGCCAGTAGGTCTGCAGCAGCGATTCTGAGCTCTAGTCAGAAAGTTGTGTATGGCCAAAATAAAACGTCCAGAGTAAAGCCATCACTAGATTCATCAAAAGGGAACACAGATAAAACTTAGAGAAATATTGAAAAATCTAACGAGAGTTACTGTGGTTTTACATCAAGTAGTTTAAATCAGTCGATTTACACAGGTCAGCCATATTAACACATGTAATGGGGGATTACAAGTAACAACTGGACATTATAGGCAAGAATGATAAGAGACGTTGAAATGTTAACTTAGGTTATTTCAAAATGACTCGTTAATGAATATAATTAAAAAAGTTTCTAATATAACGAATTTAAAAACTAAAGTTAAAAAATACATTGAACAAATGTTTTAAAGAAACCACTCAGAGAAAACCAGATGTGAAAATAAGGAGAGGAAGACGCATAAAAGACTTCTCCAGAAGACAGGTAAGTCACTCGTTGTATACTTAAGGATTATCAAAATTACACATGTATAAACTCAACCAAGCATCTCAACTACTGGGAAAGCCTGAAGTCTCTCCAACTGTGTTCCTTGGAAGGTAGGTGAGAATGGTACGTAATAACTTACACCTGGGAAATCCTCGAGGGACTGGTTCCAAACTTGAAAACCGACTTTACTTTGTATGACAGTAAGAGACTTGCAGACGGTGCACAATATCTCCACTAAAAAGCAGGGGTGCGACGAGTACAATAAGAGAGCGCTCAATGAGTGTCAGAGGTCCCCGACTCTTCAAGGCATAGCCTCTGGCAGTCTTCAAGAGGGAACTGAACAACCTCCTCAAATCAGAGACTGACCAGCCTGGTTGTGGTTCGTATGTTGGACTGCGTGTGGCCAGCAGTAACAGCCTAGTTAATCAGGCCTTAACCTTACAGGAAACCTAGTCTGGGACAGGGCCGCAGGGGCATTGATCCCTCAAAACGTCCTTCAGGTGGAGGATGCGCAGGGAATATAGTCACCTAACACATGCGAAAACTGCCATAACTTCACCTAATATAGTAGAAAAATACTGCTATAAACTCATTTAACTAGCTACATATGTTAGAAACATATACTGAAACAACTAAACATTAAACCACAATGCATGTTGCGCCCAACGAGAAACAGAGGTGCAAAAAAGTATACTAAGAGATACCTGTGGAAGAACACTTGGACTTAAGAGATCATTCAGTGCTCTTGTCATAAAGTATAATGGAGGTCCTCGGTCCTGAACTTACACACGTTGCTTATTCACATTTACACTTACAAACGAGCTGTCTGCATAGAAAGCTATACGAGCTGTCTGCATAGAAAGCTATAATATGAAGTATGTTATGTTTTACATACACTGCAACTGTGGTTCAGCTGCTGTAAATATTCAACCGCTTCCTAAATGTCACATTTTTAGGTACTGATGTGTGTAACTCTGCTTCGGGTGTTTGTAAATCGCAGGCCTCCTGTCTACACTTGCCACACCCGCAAGATCAAACTAAAGCTTATAAATAAAAATAAATATTAAGTTAAAATCTGCAGCGTCAGTAAGATAAATGGTTAAAACTGGCGTGGGAATGTAATTAAGTTGTACTCTGGTAGTATGTACGAGTCTAGTCAGTCCTTGGCATCGCCTCTTAACACTATCCATTGGTTTTACTGCCTCCTGCCTTTCACGCTGTATCATACCTAATCCTGAAAGTGTGTAAGGCGTTTGACCCCATTATAGCTTCTTCGAATTTGCTTCACCTGTTAATTCAAGGTTAAAACATTACTTCGTAACGTCCCTGTGGTTCACCTGCGTCTTTAGCTACTATCTGTGTCGTCTGTCATGCATAACAGCCTGTGTATGTCTCTTATTGGTTCGTCAGTGAAAATTAAATGACATGAGTATTTGTCACATGATGACAGTGTTCTGTGATGGCGGGCTTATGCCAGACAACACGCTCTTGATGCCGGGCTTATGCCAGACAACACGCTCTTGATGCCGGGCTTATGCCAGACAACACGCTCTTGATGCCGGGCTTGCCAGACAACACGTTGACGGGCTTTCAGACACAGCTCTTGATCCGGGCTTATGCCGACAACACTCTTGATGCCGGGCTTATGCCAGACAACACGCTCTTGATGCCGGGCTTATGCCAGACAACACGCTCTTGATGCCGGGCTTATGCCAGACAACACGCTCTTGATGCCGGGCTTATGCCAGACAACACGCTCTTGATTTTAAAATTGATGACCGTTAAATGCCAATCAAACCCAACACTAATATTTCCAACAAGTCTGGATTTAAATTAATGCATTCAAGCAGACTATTTTAACAAGATGGGGTTTTCACTGGATGACATCTCCAGCAGGGCGGCTTAAAAAGGTAACTGAAGAGTCGGTTAGGTACATGAAGGGGTGCCCCTGTGGTGGACTGGTCGGTCGGTCTCGGTCGGTCTCTCTCTCTCTCTCCCTCTGTCACGTAGGACAGGAAATGCCTGGGGGCAGTTTAGATGATTGGTCACCGCCCCACGCCGCGGTGGGTTGGGCTGCTCCCATGTACTACTGCTGCTGTCATCGTCAGCAGTCACTATCATCTCAACAATATTATAATCACCACTGTGCTCTTGTCACTATCATTATAGTAAGTGTTACCATTACCACCATTATCACCTACGTAATAACCTTCGTGTTGTCGTTTTCGTCTTTTTATTCCGCAGCTTTCTGATACATCAGTAGTGTGTTGCTATTACCATAATGACAAGGTTTGTAGTGGGAACAAAAGCTGTTACACTGTCGTACTCCACCACACAGGATGGTCCCCAGGATAGCAGTGGGCGGGTGGTTGGGCGGATGCGGGTGTGGGCGGATGTATTGTGTGAAGGGAGACGGGCTGCCACCACAAAGTCGGGGATCTAAATCGGTGTAATTTTCTTCAAGCTGCAGCACAACACCTCGTATATGTTGTGTCTGGAACGGTACCTTAAGTGTAAGTCTTCTCTAGACTGTTGCTCTTACTGTTGTTGTAGTGGATGTTGCTACACCACCTGGTGTCTCACTGTTGTTGTAGTGGATGTTGCTACACCACCTGGTGTCTCACTGTTGTTGTAGTGGATGTTGCTACACCACCTGGTGTCTCACTGTTGTTGTAGTGGATGTTGCTACACCACCTGGTGTCTCACTGTTGTTGTAGTGGATGTTGCTACACCACCTGGTGTCTCACTGTTGTTGTAGTGGATGTTGCTACACCACCTGGTGTCTCACTGTTGTTGTAGTGGATGTTGCTACACCACCTGGTGTCTCACTGTTGTTGTAGTGGATGTTGCTACACCACCTGGTGTCTCACTGTTGTTGTAGTGGATGTTGCTACACCACCTGGTCTCACTGTTGTTGTAGTGGATGTTGCTACACCACCTGGTGTCTCACTGTTGTTGTAGTGGATGTTGCTACACCACCTGGTCTCACTGTTGTTGTAGTGGATGTTGCTACACCACCTGGTGTCTCACTGTTGTAGTGGATGTTGCTACACCACCTGGTGTCTCACTGTTGTTGTAGTGGATGTTGCTACACCACCTGGTGTTAATTATTGTTGTTTAGTTACTGTTACTGCAGTGTTCCTCCTGCTGTTGTAGTTACTGTTACTGCAGTGTTCCTCCTGCTGTTGTAGTTACTGTTACTGCAGTGTTCCTCCTGCTGTTGTAGTTACTATTATTGCAGTGTTCCTCCTGCTGTTGTAGTTACTGTTATTGCAGTGTTCCTCCTGCTGTTGTAGTTACTGTTATTGCAGTGTTCCTCCTGCTGTTGTAGTTACTGTTATTGCAGTGTTCCTCCTGCTGTTGTAGTTACTGTTACTGCAGTGTTCCTCCTGCTGTTGTAGTTACTGCTACTGCAGTGTTCCTCCTGCTGTTGTAGTTACTTCTACTGCAGTGTTCCTCCTGCTGTTGTAGTTACTGCTACTGCAGTGTTCCTCCTGCTGTTGTAGTTACTGCTACTGCAGTGTTCCTCCTGCTGTTGTAGTTACTGCTACTGCAGTGTTCCTCCTGCTGTTGTAGTTACTGCTACTGCAGTGTTCCTCCTGCTGTTGTAGTTACTGCTACTGCAGTGTTCCTCCTGCTGTTGTAGTTACTGCTACTGCAGTGTTCCTCCTGCTGTTGTAGTTACTGCTACTGCAGTGTTCCTCCTGCTGTTGTAGTTACTGCTACTGCAGTGTTCCTCCTGCTGTTGTAGTTACTGCTAATGCAGTGTTCCTCCTGCTGTTGTAGTTACTGCTACTGCAGTGTTCCTCCTGCTGTTGTAGTTACTGCAGTGTTCCTGGTGCTGTTGTAGTTACTGCTACTGCAGTGTTCCTCCTGCTGTTGTAGTTACTGCTACTGCAGTGTTCTTGGTGCTGTTGTAGTTACTGCTACTGCAGTGTTCTTGGTGCTGTTGTAGTTACTGCTACTGGTGTTCCTGGTGCTGTTGTAGTTACTGCTACTGCAGTGTTTCTGGTGCTGTTGTAGTTACTGCTACTGCAGTGTTCTTGGTGCTGTTGTAGTTACTGCTACTGCAGTGTTCTTGGTGCTGTTGTAGTAACTGCAGTGTTCCTGGTGCTGTTGTAGTTACTGTTACTGCAGTGTTCCTGCTGCTGTTGTAGTTACTGCAGTGTTACTGGTGCTGTTGTAGTTACTGCTACTGCAGTGTTCCTGGTGCTGTTGTAGTTACTGCAGTGTTCCTGGTGCTGTTGTAGTTACTGCAGTGTTCCTGGTGCTGTTGTAGTTACTGCAGTGTTCCTGGTGCTGTTGTAGTTACTGCAGTGTTCCTGGTGCTGTTGTAGTTACTGCAGTGTTCCTGGTGCTGTTGTAGTTACTGCAGTGTTCCTGGTGCTGTTGTAGTTACTGCAGTGTTCCTGGTGCTGTTGTAGTTACTGCAGTGTTCCTGGTGCTGTTGTAGTTACTGCAGTGTTCCTGGTGCTGTTGTAGTTACTGCAGTGTTCCTGGTGCTGTTGTAGTTACTGCAGTGTTCCTGGTGCTGTTGTAGTTACTGCAGTGTTCCTGGTGCTGTTGTAGTTACTGCAGTGTTCCTGGTGCTGTTGTAGTTACTGCAGTGTTCCTGGTGCTGTTGTAGTTACTGCAGTGTTCCTGGTGCTGTTGTAGTTACTGCAGTGTTCCTGGTGCTGTTGTAGTTACTGCAGTGTTCCTGGTGCTGTTGTAGTTACTGCAGTGTTCCTGGTGCTGTTGTAGTTACTGCAGTGTTCCTGGTGCTGTTGTAGTTACTGCAGTGTTCCTGGTGCTGTGTAGTTACTGCAGTGTTCCTGGTGCTGTTGTAGTTACTGCAGTGTTCCTGGTGCTGTTGTAGTTACTGCAGTGTTCCTGGTGCTGTTGTAGTTACTGCAGAGTTCCTGGTGCTGTTGTAGTTACTGCAGTGTTCTTGGTGCTTTTGTAGTTACTGCAGTGTTCCTGGTGCTGTTGTAGTTACTGCAGTGTTCCTGGTGCTGTTGTAGTTACTGCAGTGTTCCTGGTGCTGTTGTAGTTACTGCAGTGTTCCTGGTGCTGTTGTAGTTACTGCAGTGTTCCTGGTGCTGTTGTAGTTACTGCTACTGTTGTGTTCCTGGTGCTGTTGTAGCTACTGCTACTGCAGTGTTCCTGCTGCTGTTTTAGTTACTATTACTGCTGTTGTTGTAGGTACTGCTACTGCAGTAACTGTTAAGACTACTCTGAAACCATCCTGAATTGCTTACGAAGGTTTTTCCTCTTTGCAACTGCTTCCAACTTCACCTCACCATAAAATAGGTGGTTGTGGCTCGCCTCCTGGGAAACACAACTGAAGCACCATAAAGGAAATAAGCTATTCTGCTTGGAATTCTGGAGTTAATAACTCCCAGAGGTTAATAATCTGAAAAATTATTTCTTGCCCAGAGGGCAGGTCCTGACGGGACAGTCCTCTTTTGTGATCAGTTGTATAAACTACCGACAAAATGAAGAATTAGACACGTGCAACATCTGGGTATCTTTATTGGTAGACGTTTCGCCATACAGTGGCTTTATCACTACAAGGACATAATGTGAATATAGAACTACGTCCAAAATATGAGGTAATCAGTTGGTGAAGAGCACCGTAGTCTAATTCTTGTGTGTGATCAGTGGTGGTGGAGCCTCGCATTCTCACGTAAACAAGTTTAATTTTGAAGACAGTGGATAATTCACGTATCAGGGAACGGGTTGGGCTTGGACCCATGGGTTCAAGCCCAAACCGTTCCCTGGTTTGTTTGCAATCGTGTTATTACGATTTCCTGAGTCATAATTCACTTTTCATCTGAAAAGAATTAAATTACTGGACCTTCATTTTTATAGGTTTCGAGAGTACTTGTACCTGACTTTCAACGCCCTTCCTTCCTGCTTAAGGGGCAGTACCAACTTGTACCTGACTTACAACGCCCTTCCTTCCTGCTTAAGGGGCAGTACCAACTTGTACCTGACTTTCAACGCCCTTCCTTCCTGCTTAAGGGCAGTACCAACTTGTACCTAACTTTCAACGCCCTTCCTTCCTGCTTAAGGGGCAGTACCAACTTGTACCTGACTTTCAACGCCCTTCCTTCCTGCTTAAGGGGCAGTACCAACTTGTACCTAACTTTCAACGCCCTTCCTTCCTGCTTAAGGGCAGTACCAACTTGTACCTGACTTTCAACGCCCTTCCTTCCTGCTTAAGGGGCAGTACCAACTTGTACCTGACTTTCAACGCCCTTCCTTCCTGCTTAAGGGGCAGTACCAACTTGTACCTAACTTTCAACGCCCTTCCTTCCTGCTTAAGGGGCAGTACCAACTTGTACCTGACTTTCAACGCCCTTCCTTCCTGCTTAAGGGGCAGTACCAACTTGTACCTAACTTTCAACGCCCTTCCTTCCTGCTTAAGGGGCAGTACCAACTTGTACCTGACTTTCAACGCCCTTCCTTCCTGCTTAAGGGCAGTACCAACTTGTACCTGACTTTCAACGCCCTTCCTTCCTGTTTAAAGGGGCAGTACCAACTTGTACCTGACTTTCAACGCCCTTCCTTCCTGCTTAAGGGGCAGTACCAACTTGTACCTAACTTTCAACGCCCTTCCTTCCTGCTTAAGGGGCAGTACCAACTTGTACCTGACTTTCAACGCCCTTCCTTCCTGCTTAAGGGGCAGTACCAACAAACTCCTGGCCAGGTGGACTGTGGTTCATACGTTGATGTGTATGCAACAAACAGTAACAGCCTGGTTGATCAGGCCTTGATCCACCAGGAAGCCTGACTGTGCTGCGAGGTATAATATACCCTCGTAGTCCAGTAGACTTCTTTGTCGAGTGCCAGGTTAAGCAGGCTGTTGCCGCTAGCGAACAGTAAACAGTAAGGCTACACATCCATTCTAACTAAGCTGATGAGGCACTTTTACCAAGTAGTGCATGGTGCATGGTAAAGCATGTCTCAGTGGTGTGGTCGTTGCCAGTGTTGCATGGTAAAGCATGTCTCAGTGGTGTGGTCATTGCCAGTGTTGCATGGTAAACAAGTCTCAGTGGTGTGGTCGTTGCCAGTGTTGCATGGTAAAGCATGTCTCAGTGGTGTGGTCGTTGCCAGTGTTGCATGGTAAAGCATGTCTCAGTGGTGTGGTCATTGCCAGTGTTGCATGGTAAACAAGTCTCAGTGGTGTGGTCGTTGCCAGTGTTGCATGGTAAAGCATGTCTCAGTGGTGTGGTCGTTGCCAGTGTTGCATGGTAAAGCATGTCTCAGTGGTGTGGTCGTTGCCAGTGTTGCATGGTAAAGCATGCCTCAGTGGTGTGGTCGTTGCCAGTGTTGCATGGTAAAGCATGCCTCAGTGGTGTGGTCGTTGCCAGTGTTGCATGGTAAAGCATGTCTCAGTGGTGTGGTCGTTGCCAGTGTTGCATGGTAAAGCATGCCTCAGTGGTGTGGTCGTTGCCAGTGTTGCATGGTAAAGCATGCCTCAGTAGTGTGGTCATTGCCAGTGTTGCATGGTGAAGCATGTCTCAGTGGTGTGGTCGTTGCCAGTGTTGCATGGTAAAGCATGCCTCAGTGGTGTGGTCGTTGCCAGTGTTGCATGGTAAAGCATGCCTCAGTGGTGTGGTCGTTGCCAGTGTTGCATGGTAAAGCATGCCTCAGTGGTGTGGTCATTGCCAGTGTTGCATGGTGAAGCATGTCTCAGTGGTGTGGTCATTGCCAGTGTTGCATGGTAAACAAGTCTCAGTGGTGTGGTCATTGCCAGTGTTGCATGGTGAAGCATGTCTCAGTGGTGTGGTCGTTGCCACTGTTGCATGGTAAAGCATGTCTCAGTTGTGTGGTCGTTGCCAGTGTTGCATGGTAAACAAGTCTCAGTGGTGTGGTCGTTGCCAGTGTTGCATGGTAAACAAGTCTCAGTGGTGTGGTCGTTGCCAGTGTTGCATGGTAAACAAGTCTCAGTGGTGTGGTCGTTGCCAGTGTTGCATGGTAAACAAGTCTCAGTGGTGTGGTCATTGCCAGTGTTGCATGGTAAACAAGTCTCAGTGGTGTGGTCGTTGCCAGTGTTGCATGGTAAACAAGTCTCAGTGGTGTGGTCGTTGCCAGTGTTGCATGGTAAACAAGTCTCAGTGGTGTGGTCGTTGCCAGTGTTGCATGGTAAACAAGTCTCAGTGGTGTGGTCGTTGCCAGTGTTGCATGGTAAACAAGTCTCAGTGGTGTGGTCGTTGCCAGTGTTGCATGGTGAAGCATGTCTCAGTGGTGTGGTCGTTGCCAGTGTTGCATGGTAAACAAGTCTCAGTGGTGTGGTCGTTGCCAGTGTTGCATGGTAAACAAGTCTCAGTGGTGTGGTCGTTGCCAGTGTTGCATGGTAAACAAGTCTCAGTGGTGTGGTCGTTGCCAGTGTTGCATGGTGAAGCATGTCTCAGTGGTGTGGTCGTTGCCAGTGTTGCATGGTAAACAAGTCTCAGTGGTGTGGTCGTTGCCAGTGTTGCATGGTAAAGCATGTCTCAGTGGTGTGGTCGTTGCCAGTGGCACCAGCATTCTGTCTTGTCTTGTACACACCTTATGATTCACTGTGTCGCAACCTTACTACTTAATACACCATGTTCGTAGTGTGTGATGTAGTTGTGTTGGTCTATACAAGCATTTTTATATATATATATATATATATATATATATATATATATATATATATATATATATATATATATATATATATATATATATATATATATAAACGGAGAGGAAAAGGTATGATAGAAAGGGAGATGGTGGAGAGGGTATAGATCCAGGGTAAGAAATCTCAGACATGAACAATGGGGCGACCCTTATTCCCAGTAATTTTGTGGCCCGATGAAGCTCTATTGTCGAAGAGGACGAGCAGCGGCAGAGTGGCGGCAACAGCGGCAGAGTGGCGGCAGGAAAAGCAGCAACAACGGCGGCAGTGGCAATAACTGTGGCGGCAGCAGCAGCGGTGGCGGCCGCAGTAGAAACACGAAGAGATAAAGGAAAAAAACGAGAATAAGAAGACGGCGGTGGGGGACAAGAACTGCCAAGTGACGGAAGAGAAAGGAGGATAAAGAAGAAAGTAAAAAAAGAAAGAAGAGAGAGGACAGTAAGGCAATCCACATTTCTGTGGGATGCGCGTTTTCTATTTCTTGAGCGTAAATCCTTAGTAAAAACACTTTGGGAAGTTGTTACTGAACCAGCGAGCCTGTAATACTGCGTCTACCTTAATACTGTCAGTATTGTATACCATACATGTACCACACGTGGTGCACACCTTCAAGGGCCCAGCAGCTACACTCCTTCCTCTCTATATAACACAACTTGTGTACTCTTTCAAGAGTCCGGCAGCCACAAGATGCAATATAAGGTTTATACTATAAATTAGACACGTGCAACACTTGGGTATCTTTATTGAGGAAACGTTTCGCCACACAGTCGATGTGTTCAGTCCATCAATCTTGTAGGAAGTACAGCACAGGGCCGTAGAGGTGACTTATGTGCTGTAGTGAGGTGAGGCGAAGCAGGAGGAGGCGGGGTCATAGTGGTACCATCCACTAGTCGAAGTAGGTCTTCGTCCAAAGGTTGGACAAGTGTTGAAGAATTCGTTTGTATCAAGATCTCAAGACGTTGCTGTGTCAGACAGGATGTAGATGAATGGTTCAGAGAACCGACAAGTTATAAATTAGACACATATGCAACACTTGTGGCGAAACGTTTCCTCAATAAAGATACCCAAGTGTTGCATATGTGTAATTTATAACTTGTCGGTTCTCTGAACCATTCATCTACATAAGGTTTATACTGTTTCAGGAGACATAACTCTCACTATAAAAGCAGACATGTCAGTTTAAGGTTGAGAGAGTTGTGTTCTCCCAGCACTGCCTGAGGACACACTGAAGAGCGGAGGGTAAGGACACAAAGATATATACAAGGGTGGTTGGACCAGATAACATGAACACCTGCTGATTTAACTCTCGAATGACTGAATAATTATTATCAATTTAAATGTGTTACGTGTACGTTTTTGCTGTATCTTCCAAGATGGTAATGAACCAATTTATACCGCTACATTTACGTACAGTTCAGGACATTTATTATAGAAAATGTTTGGCCACGTGTGGCTTTTCCAGTCCTGAAGAATGCACTCGTGGTGAAACGTTTCCTATAATACCGTCCTGAACTGTACATAAGTGTCTTTTTGCACATCTTGTCGGTATCACCAGACCATTTTTCATCCTGCCTCTGTTTTCCTTGTGATGATCCTTGTAATGTTTCGTTAGTGAATCTTGTGTGTTTCCGTTCAGCTATGCTGTTGATGCAGCTAGTGGTAATGCGAGCACCACAGCCTGGCTAACCAGCAACACTTCGTAGGAAATTAAGTTTTCTCTTAATACCAGTTAAAGTCCCTTTTTCCCTTGTGTTTGAAGGGTGATGACAAGTGTTAGGTCCTTCATACTTATTGCTTTAAGTGTACTTCTTGCACCGCTGCTTCCTACTTCCACTGTCTACCATGTCTTCCCTTCTTTTAAGGTGCAATTTTGCTTCGCAGATTTGGAACTACTCTTTGCAGCATTTTCCTAGTATCGTGTTATGATGTATCTTTCACACTTGTGTTCAATATAATACAATGTGAAGGCTTTTCTGGCTCGCAATGACTGGCAAGTTTCAGCAGTTGTGACTAGTGCAAGTTCCCGGTACACACACCGGTGAAAGTTCCCGGTACACACACCGGTGAAAGTTCCCGGTACACACACCGGTGAAAGTTCCCGGTACACACACCGGTGAAAGTTCCCGGTACACACACCGGTGAAAGTTCCCGGTACATACACCGAAGTGTATTTCTCATTAACACTTTTCTTTCAGTGTTAATCCATGCTAGGGATTATATTAGAGTAGTCAGTTAGTAAATAGGAAGCATGTGGACTTTTAATAATGTTATCAGGTGACAGATAATAAACAAAGTTTAAGCATGAAGGATCGAATAACAAAAAAGGCACAAAACCGTGACTGGAACAATACACACACAACCCGCACATATAAAAAGAGAGGATCTTACGACGACGTTTCGGTCCGACTTGGTTGTGTGTGTATGAAGGATCGAAGCTTGTATTTTATAAACTTGAATTACTTGGCTCATTTGTAAACCCACCTGTAAGTATACCATCACACCTTCCCCAGGATGTTTCCCACAACAGTCTGCTAACACCCGGGTACCTATTTACTGCAAGCTGAATAGTGGCAGCAAGCGAGAGAAAACTTGTCCACTGTATGTGGCCGCCGCCACAGGATTGAACCCGAGTCCTTGGATTGTGAGCCGAAGATGCTACCACTAAGCTACACCACTCTCTACAAAATGTAAAATAAATTACCAACACCAAAAGTGTTTTCAAGATGAAATTTGACGAACTTCTCAAGGCAGTTTTTGAGCAGTTTTCATGTGACTTCGCGCAGCGAGCACCAACAACCTCACTGACCTGGCCGGCAACAAAGACTCGAGTCTGAGACCTGGCCGCAGCGGTGAGTCAGCGGAACAAGCACCAGGTAACGTACAAGTAACTTAACTATTAAGAACATAAATGGGGAGAAATCAGAGAGGGGACGTGTCACTTGCGGTGTTCCACAGGGGTCAGTGTTGGGCACTGTGTTGTTCACAATTTACATAAACGACATAAATGAGGGAATAAATAGCGACATAAGCAAGTTTGCCGACGACACCAAAATAGGCCGACGAATTAATTTTGACGAGGACACTAGAGCGCTGCATGAAGATCTGAACTTAACTATTACTATACTTGAGAAGCCGTCTCGACGACACACACACCAGACAGGTGCCACGCTTGTGCGTGCGTGCGTGCCCCCACACAGGTAAAAAAGAAGATAGTACAGCTCAGCAGGTGCGAGGCACCGGAAGGGCGTTACAACTATAGCTAGGACAAGGTGATCACAACACGTCACCTCCTCCCCTCCACCCCATTTTCTTCTTGAGCCCCCTCCTCCCCCTCCACACGTTCCTTCCTTCCTTCCATCGTTACCTTTTTTTTTTCCCCTGCAAGTCACGGATCATGCACATATGTTCTCTCTTCCTCCCTCTCTCCCATTTATAATGTTTGTTGCTCAGCGCTGTGATGATGGAATTATCTCCACAGAAATTCCACTTTTTCCTGTGTATTGAATAGACCATCCTGAGAAATGGTAATTTACAGGTGACATTACATAAATAACCCGCACACACAAAAGAAAATAACTTATGACGAAAGTTTCGGTCTAAGTCGGACCGAAATGACGTCTTAAGTTTCCTTCTCCGACGTGCGGGTTATTTGTGTATTGTTCCACTCACGGTATTGTGCCTTTTTGTTATTTAAGTGACAGTAATTGTAACTCTAAACTTTAAACTCCTGTAACTGCTAAACCTTTTATAAAATACCTGACAATATCCGCAATGTCCTACTGAGGTGTTGCCGCTCACGATGCCAGACTATGTAGTCCATCCTGCTAGCTTTTGCTCCCACTGTTTAACTATCGTACATAATAATGTAGCAGCACACTGCTGATGTGTCCATTTTTAATAAGGAAAAAAGCTCAACAGTCAAGTGACTCTGGCAATAACTTTGTTTACTCTATCCTCTGCTGCCGCCACCAAGGGTGGAAGGCAGGGAGGGAGGGCGGACTGCAGGAAGGGGTAGGGGAGATGGAAAGGGAAAGGGATGAAGGCAGGAGGGTGGAGATATAAAAGTATTTGTTTTATTTAACAAAATTAAGCACATCAACATTTACACAGTGAGGACAAGAGCTATGAATATTTTCCTGTAATATTTCATCACACATGACAGGCAACTAGTGGTTCAGTTGTAGCACAGTCACTCACAACCTAAAGAACCTGGGTTAGATCCCGGCGAGTCGAAACGTATGGGTAAGTCTCCTTATCTTTAAGTGGTACTGGGGATTATCTTCCCCCAGGCCGGGTCTCAGACTAGGCCTCTTAGGATGGAGAGAACATAAGAACATAAGAAAGAAGGAACACTGCAGCAGGCCTACTGGCCCATGCGAGGCAAGTCCAAGTTTCCAACCGGCTTAAGCCAATGCCCCGACCCAGCCAGGTCAGGTTACATTCACTTAAGGAAGGAGCACGGCATCTGACCTAGTAGCACAAGCTAGTCAGGACCAACTCACACCCACCCGCACCCACTCATATATTTATCTAGCCTATTTTTAAAACTACACAACGTTTTAGCCTCAATAACTGTAATCGGGAGTTTGTTCCACTCATCGACAACTCTATTACCAAACCAATGCTTTCCTATATCCCTCCTGAATCTGAATTTATCCAACTTAAAGCCACTGCTGCGTGTCCTGTCAATACTAGATATTTTTAGCACGCTATTTACATCCCCTTTATTTATTCCTGTTTTCCATTTATACACCTCAATCATATCCTCCCTAATTCTACGCCTTTCTAGAGAGTGCAGATTCAGGGCCCTCAGTCTATCCTCATAGGCAAGATTTCTGATACATGGGATCAACTTAGTCATCCTCCTTTGTACGTTTTCCAGAGCATTTATATCCATTCTGTAATACGGTGACCAAAACTGTGCAGCATAATCTAGATGAGGCCTAACCAAGGATATATAGAGTTGAAGAACAACCTGAGGACTCCTATTATTTATGCTTCTTGAGAGGAAATGTTACAAGAATAAGAACTATTAAAAAGCACACAAAAAAATAAAGTTGTGTATAGTGACTAAGTAGAAGTCTGTAAGATTTACTCCATCTCATGTGTTCGTGAGATAAAAAAGATCAGCAATTCTTCCAGAATGAACAAAAATAACACGTTTCTATTTCACTTATGGTTCGCTTAAGTCTATACACACACTATCGTATTCATTATCATAAATACGATATTATAAATTATCACTGTACATATGGACTTAAGACCTGTGATCGAGTTGCACACAGGCGACTGTGTGCAACACGGGAAATTTTCTCCTGGATAGAGGGCTGCTTGACCAGTAGGCAACAGAATTTGCATAAATGGGGAGAAATCAGAGTGGGGACGCATCACATGTGGTGTTCCACAGGGGTTAATATTGGGCCCTTTGCTGTTCAAAATATACATAGACGAGAGAGTAAATAGCGACATAAGAAAGGAGGAGCACTGTGGGAAGCCTACTGGCCCATGCTAGGCCTGATACTAAAATAGACAGTCAGATAAATTCTGATAAACGAGATGTGTGCATCTTTATCTTGGAAACGTTTCACTAGTCACTGACTTCTTCAATCCAATACAGAGAAGAACAGCGGAAGACGAGGCGTATGAGGTAATCAGTCCCTCAGCCTGAAGCCCAACAGTCAAGATTGATACTGAAGGTGGAAATAAATGGTATAAAATACCGACACAATGGAAAAATAAACACATAAGCAATAAAGGATCACATTATACTGCTTATGTGTTTATTTTTCCATTGATACTGAAGGTGATTGCTGAGAAGAGGTATGTGAGGTTTTTATCTATGACAAGGAAGGATACCTTCAATTTCTTGCATTAAGAGTCCTTAACCAGCATCTTGATGCATCTCTCATTATCCTCCACATATATATATGTCCCTTCCTTTGATCGGACTTGACTGCCTCTCATTCCCCAGGCACAAACTGGTGAGGGTGTATGAACCAGTGTTTACAGGTGTGACACAAACTAGGTACTGTGTCAGTGTTGCAGCAACACTTGCGTTGACACGTCCCAGACACCACCTGCGTTGAGAATTCTTTTGTATCTGCAAAAAAATGAGCATTATTTTTTTCTGTATTACTGAATTATATAATATTTCATATTTTGATTAGATTTTAAATAATTAGCCACCCACAACTCTAGAGCCTTTTCAAGTGTCTTTCGTGCGTTTGGTATTTGATGAATCAATAGTAATAATAGCCTTATTTGGTAGCATATAGGACTAGAGTCGACGTAGACCCTCTGAAAAACCCCTTATTTAAGATCATAAGAAAGGAGAAGCCCTGCAGCAGGTCTGCTGGTCCATGGTAGGTATGTTGAAGACATGTGCAACAGTTGGGTATCTTTATTGATGGAACGTTTCGCCTACACAGTAGGCTTCTTCAGTCAAATACAAAGGCATCAGTAGAAATGAAATAAAGATGTAATCAGTCCATCAACCTTGGAGAAAAGTATTCGAGGTGGTCAGTCCCTCAGCCTGGAGAAGAGTTCAGCTCCATGGAGCTGAACTCTTCTCCAGGAGTTTCATCAATAAACATACCAAACTGTTGTATGTGTCTTAATTTTCAACTTGTCGGTATTTTACATGCTAGGCATGTTCAACTCACACCCACTCACGTACTTGTCTAACCTATTTTTAAAGCTACACAAGGGTTTTGCTTCAACAACACTAATCGGGAGTTTGTTCCACTCATCCACAGCTCTTATTACCAAACCAGTGTTTTCCTATATCCTTTCTAAATCTTGAACCCACTGCTGCAAGGCTGTTTCATATCCCCCTTTATTCTACGCCTTTCTATAATGTGCCGATTTCTATGTTTTCCAGCTTATTTATGTCTATTCTGTAATACGGTGACCAGAACTGCGCAGCATAATCTAAATGAAGTCTTACCAAGGATATATAACATAAAAACATAAGAAGGAACACTGCAGCAGGCCTACTGGCCCATGCGAGGCAGGTCCAAGTCTCCTACCGGCTTAAGCCAATGCCCCAACCTAGTCAGGTCAGGTCACATTCACTTAAGGAGCACGGCATCTGACCTAGTAGCACAAGCTAGTCAGGTCCAACTCACACCCACCTGAGTACTTCTATTATATTTATACTTCTTGATATATATCCAAGAATTCTATTAGCTTTATTGTGATCCCTTACGCACTGCTGTACTGGCTTTAGATTACTGCAAACCAGAACTCCTAAATCTTTTTTTGCATTCAGCATATAGGCCTAGAGGTGACCTAACCCACGTACCATCGTACAGGCACAGAATCAACTTAACCTCTCTATAAATTCCCTTATTTACCAATATAGAGAAATAGAATAGAAGTACTCTTACTGTTAATCCTCTTGCTTACCATTATAAAGATACAGAATCTACCTCAATTCCCTAAAAGAAATAATGGATTCAAACTGAAGAAGTTTAGATTTAGAGGCGAAGGTCTTCACCTGCTGCAACTCATCTGACGCCAGTATATAAGCCACTTCCTCCTCCAGTGCTTCAGATTCATCAAGGTCACGGTGCTGACCACCTGCTCCTAGGCTGAGGGACTGATTACCTCACCTTCAACCTCTTCAGTCTTCTCTTTTTGTTCCTGTATTATATTGATAAATTGTACATGAACGGTATACAATACCGACAAGTTGAAAAATTTAGACGTGTGCAACATCTGGGTATCTTTATTGTAGAAGTTTCGCCCTCCAGTGGCTTTATCAATACAAATTATAGGACATAATTTGAAGACAGTAGAACTACATACTATATACAAAATATGAGGTAATCAGTCCCCGAGCCTTGGAGTTGGTGTGAAGAGCACCGTAGTCGTGAAGATTCACGAAATTGTATTGATAAAGCCACTGGAGGGCGAAACGTCTACACAATAAAGATACCCAGTTGTTGCACACGTGTCTATTACTTCATGTTCTTATGTAAAGGACTAGAGATGACCCCAAGTCTCCCGAGAACATGATTAACGAGGCCACCAATCAGGAAGCCAGGCGTGGGACCAGGCCGCGGGGGAGATTACCCCCAAACAACCCCCTCCCCACAGAATGAACAATAGGTAGGGTAGGTAGGTAGGTTGGCAGAACTTTCTTGAACACCAATTTACTAGACACGTTTTGAGACGCGTAAAAATATACGTTGGATATTATTCTAGATTGTTTGTAACTAGAGTACAGCTCTACTAAACGCAAACATTTGTTTGTTCATGTCATTTGTAATCCAATCTGGTGACGGCCAAATGTCCCTGATGACGGCCAAATGTCCCTGATGACGGTCAAATGTCCCTGATGACGGTCAAATGTCCCTGATGACGGCCAAATGTCCCTGATGACGGCCAAATGTCCCTGATGAGGGCCAAATGTCCCTGATGAGGGCCAAATGTCCCTGATGACGGCCAAATGTCCCTGATGACGGCCAAATGTCCCTGATGACGGCCAAAGGCCCTGATGAGGGGCTGGGCTAAGTGAAGGTTCCTTAACGACGCTGGAAGGGAAGAGGAAGTTGTAACATTTCAGGTTCAGTTGTTACTACTGTTCCTGACACACCACTCTCACCCCTAGCCCCACCTGTCACACGGGTCGAGCGAGCAGGTGGGGCTGTAGCAGGCTGATGGGGCAGGCTAATTGGGCTGGAAGGCGGGACAGGTGGGGCTGGGGTCAGGCTGGTGGGGCTGGTGGGGTCGGGCTGGTGGGGTCGGGCAGGTGGGTCGGGAGCAATGCGTGACGAGGAATAGGAGAAGAGAGAAAACAGGATGGAGGGTAGTGGGAAGGCAAGTGTACTACTGTATTAATATTGGTAGAATTACAGACAATATGTTAAGTAAAAGGACACAAATGCAACTAATGTGACATTTTATTGTGGCAACGTTTCGCTCTCCCGGAGCTTTGTCAAGCTGTTACGACTTGACACTACATCAAGACACTCCATCCTCACCCCCTCCATCATGACACCCTCACCCCTCCATCATGACACTCCTCCATCCTCACCCCCTCCATCATGACACTCCTCCATCCTCACCTCCATCAACACCTCACTCCTGACACTCCTCCATCCTCACCCTCCATCATGACACCTCATCCTCACCCCTCCATCATGACACTCCTCCATCCTCACCCTCCATCATGACACTCCTCCATCCTCACCCTCCATCATGACACTCCTCCATCCTCACCCTCCATCATGACACTCCTCCATCCTCACCCTCCATCATGACACTCCTCCATCCTCACCCCCCCATCATGACACTCCTCCATCCTCACCCTCCATCATGACACTCCTCCATCCTCACCCTCCATCATGACACTCCTCCATCCTCACCCCTCCATCATGACACTCATCTACCCCATATCCTCATCCTCACCTCCATCATGACACTCTCCATCCTCATCCCTCCATCATGACACTCCTCCATCCTCATCCCTCCATCATGACACTCCTCCATCCTCATCCCTCCATCATGACACTCCTCCATCCTCACCCCCTCCATCATGACACTCCTCCATCCTCACCCCTCCATCATGACACTCCTCCATCCTCATCCCTCCATCATGACACTCCTCCATCCTCATCCCTCCATCATGACACTCCTCCATCCTCACTCCTCCATGCACTCTCATCCTCACTCCATCATGACACTCCTCCATCCTCACCCTCCATCATGACACTCCTTCATCCTCACCCCTCCATCATGACACTCCTTCATCCTCACCCCTCCATCATGACACTCCTCCATCCTCATCCCTCCATCATGACACTCCTCCATCCTCATCCCTCCATCATGACACTCCTCATCCTCACTCCATCATGACTCCACTCACTCACATCCTTCATCCTCACCCTCCATCATGACACTCCTCCATCCTCATCCCTCCATCATGACACTCCTCCATCCTCATCCCTCCATCATGACACTCCATCCTGGAAATAAATGGTATAAAATACCGACACAATGGAAAAATAAACACATAAGCAGTATAATGTGATCTTTTATTGACAACGTTTCGCCCACACAATGGGCTTTATCAAGTCACAAACAGATCTACCTGGATGAAAGATACATGAGTATTTATAGGATTTAGTCAGGTGGAGAATGCTGGGTCAGGTGGAGAATGCTGGGTCAGGTGGAGAATGCTGCATGTGACAATCTTTTAAAGCTACCCAAATTAAGACTCCATCACCCTACTCTGAAGACTGTCACATGCAGCATTCTCCACCTGACCCAGCATTCTCCACCTGACTAAATCCTATAAATACTCATGTTTCTTTCATTCAGGTAGATCTGTTTGTGACTCGATAAAGCCCACTGCGTGGGCGAAACGTTGTTAATAAAGGATCACATTATACTGCTTATGTGTTTATTTTTACACTCCATCCTCATTCCCTCCATCATGACACTCCATCCTCACCCCCTCCATCATGACACTCCATCCTCGCCCCCTCCATCCTCACCCCCTCCATCATGACACTCCATCCTCACCCCTCCATCATGACACTTCTCCATCTTCACCCACTCCATCATGACACTCCATCCTCATCCCTCCATCACGACACTCCTCCATCCTGACACTCCTCCATCCTCACCCACTCCATCCAAGCACCCCTCCAGCCTCACCCACTCCATCCTAGCACTCCTCCAGCCTCACCCACTCCATCCTAGCACTCCTCCAGCCTCACCCACTCCATCCTAGCACTCCTCCAGCCTCACCCACTCCATCCTAGCACTCCTCCAGCCTCACCCACTCCATCCTAGCACTCCTCCAGCCCTCCATCCCACCTCCAGCCTCACCATCCTAGCACTCCTCCAGCCTCCACCATCCTCACCTCCACTCACTATCATCCTCCTCCAGCCTCACCCACTCCATCCTAGCACTTCTCCAGCCTCACCTTATCTTTCATACTGCTCCTCCATCCTTATCCTTCACTATACTGATCCTACATTCTTATCTTGGACCTGCCTCGCATGGGCCAGTAGGCCTGCTGCAGTGTTCCTTCTTTCTTATGTTCTTATACTGATCCTTATCCTTCACCATACTGATCCTCCTCCATCCTTATCCTTCACCATTCTGATCCTCCTCCATCCTTATCCTTCACCATACTGATCCTCCTCCATCATTATCCTTCACCATACTGATCCTCCTCCATCATTATCCTTCACCATACTGATCCTCCTACATTATCCTTCACCATACTGATCCTCCATCCTTATCCTTCACCATACTGATCCTCCTCCATCCTTATCCTTCATCATACTGATCCTCCTCCATCCTTATCCACCATACTGATCCTCCTCCATCCTTATCCTTCACCATACTGATCCTCCTCCATCCTTATCCTTCACCATACTGATCATCCATCCTTATCCTTCACCATACTGATCCTCCTCCATCCTTATCCACCATACTGATCCTCCTCCATCCTTATCCTTCACCATACTGATCCTCCTCCATC
Source organism: Cherax destructor (assembly GCA_009830355.1). Lineage (NCBI taxonomy): Eukaryota > Metazoa > Arthropoda > Malacostraca > Decapoda > Parastacidae > Cherax > Cherax destructor. Next base: position 76,980 of record WNWK01002185.1, read on the forward strand.
CTTATCCTTCACCATACTGATCCTCCATCCTTATCCTTCACCATCCTCTATAAAGTTGAACCTCCTCCATCCTTGTCCACCATAGTCACCAATGTCACCATTGTCGAAGTACCACACTTGGCTCCACTTCAAGGACAGTGAGAAGCAAGCTTCTATACCACAAGACGGGCAGAAAGCAACAACTTCACTCTGGCTGTACTCTTCTCCAGAACGTCACTTCATCTGAGATCATTTATCCCCAGGATGACTCGAGTCTGGAACACATTCGTACAGCATTATGATGTCAACGAGATAAAATCAGTTGATCAAATGAAAATGCTGGGCCACAGATGGCTCCAACTTCATCCTGTTCCCTACTTGTATGTTTCATAACAATAAAAATGCTTTCAAATGAGCTGATGTAGGTAACAGCTCTTAGCTTGTCAATAAAGTTAGGAATCCTTAACTTGTCAATGAAGTTAGGGATCCTTAAAAACCTTGGCAAACCCTGCGTAGAGAGAGAGAGAGAGAGAGAGAGAGAGAGAGAGAGAGAGAGAGAGAGAGAGAGAGAGAGAGAGAGAGAGAGAGAGAGAGAGAGACAGAGAGAGAGAGAGAGAGAGAGAGAGAGAGAGAGAAGAGAGAGAGAGAGAGAGAGAGAGAGAGAGAGAGAGAAAGAGAGAGAAAGAAAAAATCACCTTTCTGCTTAATGCAAGTTCAGCAATTTGTCACTCAAAGTCTCAACAACAAAAGGGGCTTTAACCCGGCACTTGAGCGAGGACAAGGAGGCACTTGACGGCCAACACGAGACACAAGATAGAAGACAGAAGAGAAAGAAAGGGAAGGAGAGGAGAAAGGAGGAGAGGAAAGAGAAAGAGAGAGAAGAGGAGAGAGAGAGAAGGGAGAGAGAAGAGAGGAGAGAGAGAGAGAGAGAGAGAGAGAGAGAGAGAGAGAGAGAGAGAGAGAGAGAGAGAGAGAGAGAGAGAGAGAGAGAGAGAGAAGCAGTAATTGGAAACCTTGTCTGAATTAGTTTGCCATGACTGCTTCTGTCTTTATCATCTTGACTAACTACTGTCAGAGAACAAAAGAACAAGAGGTTGAAGAGCAAGGGAATGAGCAGCAGCAGCAGCAGCAGCAGCAGCAGCAGGTGGAGGAGCAGCAGCAGCAGGAGGTGGTGGAGCAACAGCACGACGAGGAGCAGCAGCAGCAGGTGGTGGAGCAACAGCACGACGAGGAGCAGCAGAAGCAGGAAGAGTAGGAGGAGCAGAAGCAGGAAGAGTAGGAGGAGCAGAAGCAGGAAGAGCAGAAGGAGGAGGAGGAGCCGCAGAAGGAGAAGGAGCAGAGGAACATGGCAGGTTCTTGCCTCCCGAAGTGCTCAACGGTAAAATGTTTACTGATATCAGTCTCCACACCCTGGAGCCTCGCACCTCCCACCCCACAATCCCTCCCACTTCCTAGGCACTTCACCCCTTCCCCCGACCCCTCAAACAAATGAACCCCACCACCATCCCCCTGGTTCCTCCACATGTCCACAAATCTCTTCCCTGGAGATGCTATTAGACCTTCCTACCTCCCATACACCTTCCAATCCCTCAAAACTCCATCCCATGGCCACCAGGGGTCCCCCCTTCACCACCTTGTTTTGAAAATGTGATAGGCTAACCTGAGGTAATTACCTTTAATAACTACTCCAGCCCTGCTGCTGGGACGGAAGCTTTGAAGCTGCCGTAGCTACTGAACCTTCAGTGGAATGTTTGGTAATATCTTCATCACTCTACCCAAGTCTCCCACTTCAGGCTGACAGATTTCATTACCTCGTGTATGACCGAGAAAAAGACCGTGGAACGCAATAATAAAATAAAAAAAATATGAAAATAAGTGTTAAAGGACAAAGCTTTAAACTATGAATTTAATTTGGGAAATATTGTCAGACTTGGACCTGACTGGCTTAGGCCAGTAGGTGATTTGGACCTACCTAGCATGGGCCAGTAGGCCTGATGCAATGCCCCTTCTTTCATATGCTCTTATGGAAATCCGACTTGAAATATATGAAAAAAACAGCAGGCAGCATGACACAGGCAGCATGACACAGGCAGCATGACACAGGCAGCATGACACAGGCAGACACAACACCTCCAGCATTGTGTTCGAAGCTGCAGTACTACGAACACAATGGATAGAGAACGAGAGTAGAAAGAAGACAAAGATCAGAAAATAGGAAAGAAAAGAATTATAGAGGAAAGAGTGAATGGTTATTTACAAGTCTGCTTCCACCCTTGTCCAGGTAGATGTAAACAGGTACCTGGGAATTAGTCATCAGTTGTGGGTCATATCCTAGGGGTGGTATGTCATACCATGAAGCTGCTACCTGGATAGACTTTGAAGTGAACCAAGGCAGAATAATAGCTCTTAACTTGTAAAATAAAAATATAGTAGCAACAGCTGGAGAAGCAGTAGCAGAAGCTGGTGCTACCTTAGGGGAGGTAGCGTACTAGTTGGATGAATCTTATTGCAGACAGCTGGCCCAGTGGCTTACACACTGGCCTGGAGTTCTGCAACTCACTCACCATGGATTCTAACCCCACCCGTTTGTTAATAATATCTGGAACACAGACAGAAAAGATACATTATAAAGTTTACCTGGAAATTACTAAAAGATTGATTCAAAGTCCGTACAATAAAAGTTTTTCTTAAGAAAACAAATGACTCGGCAGAAGATACAAAAACACCACAATGAAAAGCAGGATGCAATGTGATTACTAATGTGTAAAAGTCTGAAAACCTCCGATAAAAAGACTTTGGCAGAATGAAAACCTTCCAGACACCGTATCTTTTGGACACCAAGTACATGGCAGGCATAGCTATACATAGTTGGGAGAGAGGAGGGTGCTATGTGAAGCTGACAAGGTCAGGTCATGAGGGTGCAGAGGACCATGTCAGTCACGGGTACCAACAACTACAAACTTCCTACTTCTTGATGGTATTTGTGACATGACTGAGTACCGGTGCCAAGCACTTTCCTTCTGTTCCTCACTCTAAATATTCCATTCTGCGATAAGGTACTTTTATCAGCTGGTCAGTTTCATTACTTTATCTACATAAAGGAAATAACAGATCCATAACTGTATCCAAGAGAGAACTTGACGGGTTCCGCCACACAGTAATTGATCAACCAGGCTGTGGTGAACAGTGCTGCTACCACTAATAATCTGACTGGTGAGGCCATCCAGCAGGTCTGGTCTGGTCTGGTCGGGAGGTCGCGTCAACGATCAACCTCGTAACTATAAACAGGTTATTTAAATGACCTATCAGTAGGCAGTTCATTTAAATAAACCTATCTAAATACTTAATATACGTGTAGCATATCTAAATCAATAAATGTCTATTAAGATAAGCAATATCCAAATAAATAAATAAATAAATAAATAAATATATATATATATATATATATATATATATATATATATATATATATATATATATATATATATATATATATATATATATATATGCAAGACAACCACTATGAAAAATAGAAGAATTCCAAGCGCTTCGTGACTACTCACTATTTTTCATAGTGGTTATCTTCAGTGTACCCGACTTACGATGGTCCCCAAACTCACCCTTTTATGTAAGTTTATTTTTAAATGCTTTTGTAAGTGTAATTTTGGGGGTCTAAAGGACTAGTCTATTTTACATCATTTCTTATGGAGATAAATTCGTTTGTAATGGCACTTGAACAGCATTCTGGAATGAAAAAATATCGTAAGTCGGGTACCACTGTATTTTGATATCACCTGTTTACTGTATATTTTGCATGCATGCATGCATGCATATATATATATATATATATATATATATATATATATATATATATATATATATATATATATATATACTATATATATAGGAGGTACACCTCTGGAACTGTCTTGGGACCCTCATCCTTAGAGAAAAGAATAACTTGCTTCAGCTCTGAGGAGCTGGATGAGATTTTGCATTATAATCAGTGACAAACATGTAACAATATGTACTAGACATGTATCTCTCACACCTCATGTACTGTATATGCCATCTTTATATCAACAATGTATCTCTTAAATCTTTTGTACCATATTATGTAATAAAATATACCTATTGGTAAAAAAAAAAGAATGAAAAGATGGGTGGTAGGGGAAGTGGAATATTCAAATGGCTTCAGGAAGAAATCCAAATATTCTTCCTCGAAGCCTTTTTATCTATATATAAATATCACTAAATCCTTACGAATTCAGCGCTTAATTTTATAATAATAATAATTCATTCATTCATTCTCTCTCTCTCTCCTTCTCTCTCTCTCAAGGGTTCAACAATGGTTTAAGTTCTCAAGGGTTGTTGCCGAGGACTGAGGACCACTCAACATCCATTTACAATTCAGTATTCAATTAACCCTCAGCATGGGCAAGAGGGAACCACCACTTGCTCTCTCCTCGCACACATCTAAGTGCTTATATTAACATGCAAATACCTCGACACGCGAATACGTCAACACACGAATACGTCAACACACGAATACATCAACACACGAATAAATCAACACAAGTCGACTGAGCGTGCAGGTGATTCCTGACGGGCGAGACGTCTGCACAGTATCACGTTTCTCTGTTACTGGGAATCATCTCTCCCTGCCCCACTGAAACATATTAAGACAAATATTCTAAATATTCTTGCAACGGGTAAAACAACTGTAGACTTAAATCTACATGTACTGCTATTAAAAGGAGTACATATGTACCCATGTGCTACCCTCAACAGGATGGATACGAGGTGCGTAATACAGTAGCCACTTCGGCGGCAAAAATATATATGTAAGAAATGTTCTTGTAAGATTTATCTGTCAAGTAAGCTGCAAGTTATCTTGTATACCTGTGACTTGTTTTGAGACAAGCAATTCCGTTAATATTAGATGATACCTGCGTGGTTTGAGGACCTCACACCATCACATTGTTAACTATTGAAACAACTTCATCCAGAGCAAACAATAAAACATACAACTTCATACGGTACAAGCAACAATACAACACAACTTCACCCGCTACAGCAACAGCATCAAATTCTGTAGAGTTGAAGACAAGAAAAATGTCACTTGTAAAGAAGTTTGCATGAGTGACTTTCCAGGTTTCTCGCTCATAAAATGAGATCAAAACATCTTTTGTCTATAGTGTGATACTTTTCCTGCAAATGACTGTTATGAACTCGGATTTTCTTTAATATATATATGAAATTCAACACTGCGAACAAACGTTTCTCCATTATTCAGTACTGTGGCTCACTTGTTAAGTACTGCAGTGGGCAAGGGTGACAGGGGGAATCCCCAAAGAACTGTGTATTGACCCCTGCTGTTTATAATGTGCATAAATGGCCGACCAGAAAAAAATAGGATGCAATATATCACTGTCTGCAGAAGCAACACATCCTCGCTTTGCAGCGTTCATTTCTCTTACCATATTTCCAGTCTGAATTTCTAAACGCTAACTTTATACCACTGTTTTATTTTAGATTTGGTTATCTGCATAAATTTGTAAAACATTTATATCTCCACAAATAAGCAAATGGGGGAAGGGTATCTCGGCGAACTAAGACAAAGTTAAATCTGCAGGGATACCACAAGTGTTGAGAGAATGGAGTGATCCACAGGCTGCGAGAGTGGTCAGGAAGGTGGGTATCTGAATCCTGAAAAAATAAAAATAATTGTCACCATCATCTTGAGGAATCACTGAACCCGTAATGGTCTTTCAGTCCATGAGTTTCAATTCCAGACGCTGCCGCTTGCATGACTTCGGCTGTCAGTACTAGCTTCTGTCCTTTCGGACGTCACTTAGCTCGGTTGGTAGCGCACTCAGCTCACACATTGAGGTTCGTGGCTCGATATCCGATACGGGTGGAAACATTGGGCATGTTTCCTTAAAGACACCTGCTGTCCTTGTTCACCTCGCAGTATGTAGGAACCTGGGTGTTAGCCGACTGGATGTGGGTCGCATTCTGGGGACAAAATTAACATTAAGCTGCCCGAAATGCTCTGCATTACCAGTTGCTTTGTACACAGTATGTCACTGATGTCAGCTAGACCTATAAGTTATATCATATACTTGTAGAAGATTATTACCACACCTATTTTTTGTAGCTATGCATTCAGTTTTTCGCTACCACCACTTCTTAATCCAAGAATACTTGCTAACATATATGGAGCATCTCTTAAAATATAAGGTGCGCCGAGAAAAACTTTGTCAATTATATATCGAAGAACAAAACTAGAAACTCAACTGATTCAGTCACGTAAAAAAAGCAGACTGTGAAAGATGAAGTGTAGAAGTTCACTCAAAAGATGACATTTCCATTACTCTCCATCATTCTTAACATTGTATAAAATGATCCTTACATATCAGTAATAATGTGAAGATAAACTTTTATCATACTGTCACCGGCTCCTCCATCCACTCTCATCAATTTCACACTTTACCCTCAGTACCATTGTCAGTATCCAGCAGTACCTCAGTACCACTATCAGTATCCATTGTCAGTATCAAGCAGCACCTCAGTACTACTATCAATATCCAGGAGCACCTCAGTACCATTGTCAATATCCAGCAGCACCTCAGTACCATTGTCAGCATCCAGCAGCACCTCAGTACCATTGTCAGTATCCAGCAGCACCTCAGTACCATTGTCAGTATCCAGCAGCACCTCAGTACCATTGTCAGTATCCAGCAGCACCTCAGTACCACTGTCAGTATCCAGCAGCACCTCAGTACCATTGTCATATCCAGCAGACCAGTACCTTCAGTATCCATTGTCAGTATCCAGCAGCACCTCAGTACCACTGTCAGTATCCAGCAGCACCTCAGTACCACTGTCAGTATCCAGCAGCACCTCAGTACCACTGTCAGTTTCCAGCAGCACCTCAGTACCACTGTCAGTATCCAGCAGCACCTCAGTACCACTGACAGTATCCAGCAGTACGTCAGTACCATTGTCAGTATCCAGCAGCACCTCAGTACCACTGTCAGTATCCAGCAGTACGTCAGCATTACATCTAACTTCCAGACTTCTCAGCACTGCATCAGCACAGTATGGTTGTTGTAGTCTCTAAGGCCAGAATGATGACAAAATTGACAGGAGTTTAACAGGGTTTTGAAAGGGCATTGACAAGGTTTTGAGATGGCTTTCACAGGGCTATGGCAAGACTCTGGCAAGGCTGTAACAAGTCTTTAATAGGGCTATGGAAAAACAACTCTGAGGTCCCAGATCTGCACACTACTGCAACAAAATTGAGATATATGGGAGAAAATTTAAATCCAGTGAAAAGTAGTAGTACCATGGGCACAATAAGAGAACACTGTAGCAACATCCGTGGTCCTAGACTTTTTAATTAACATCTTACCAGAAGATACCAGAAACAGTCAGAACAAATGTAGAAGACTTCAAGTGAAAATTGGATAATACCTCAGCCAAGTGTCAAATCAACCAGATTGTGATGGATATGTGGCCTTATGGGTTGCCAGCAACAACAGCCTGTTGACCCGGGTAGCACCAAATAAGCCTGACCTGAGGCCAAGCTGCGGGAGTTGGCAAACTCTCGAAACCCATCAAAGGATACCTGAAGAATGCTTCAGGGGGGTCTACGCCCCCGCGGCCCGGTCAATAACCGGGCAACTAGGCTGTTACTGCTGGTCGCGTGCAGTCAAACTCACGAACTACAGCCCGGCTGTCAGGAAATGTTTCGAGGAAATTGTCCAATTCCTTCTTGAAGACAACCAGAGGTTTATTGGTAATAACTTTCATGCACGGAGGACCCCGTGCACGGAGGACCCTTATGCACGGAGGACCCTTATGCACGGAGGACCCCTATGCACGGAGGACCCCGTGCACGGAGGACCCCGTGCACGGAGGACCCTTATGCACGGAGGACCCCTATGCACGGAGGACCCCGTGCACGGAGGACCCTTATCCACGAGGACCCCTATGCACGGAGGACCCCTATGCACGGAGGACCCCTTATGCACGGAGGACCCCTTATGCACGGGGGAGGGTACTCGCGCCCCTGCTTTTTATTGGAGGTATTTTGCACCGCCTGGCAAAGTGTATGAAGGGTAAAGCAAAGAAGCTCTGAGAAGACAAAGTTCCTTCATGGAGTCTTAACAAGAATCACAACACTTTAATTTGCCACTTTTCAAATAAAGTGAAAGCTGGTTGCTGTCTTCCATAGGGAACTTAAGAAGTTTGTTCACACCGTTCCTCACCATCTGCCCTGCGGAACCTCCGTTGGAACGTGAGTTCCAAGCACTAACAGCGTGATCGATCAGGCCAAAAACCAAGTAGCGATACCCGGATTGATCTGTGTGATTTAAAAAGCGCTAGAAATCACTGGTTATTCAGCACTTTGTGAGTAACTTGCTGCATCGTTACCAATTTGCTATATCACATTATGGTGGCAATTTATGTAACCCAGATAGTTCAAAGCTAAGTGACATTCCATAATTCATGTCCACATAACGTTACATACATAATCCAGAAGTGTGAAGGATGCAGAGTGAATCAGGGGAAAGCTTATAAATCACCACCGGATTTTCCAGAGCACGGATCATTAACCACCAGGGGGCACCTACCCCTGCCCCCCACCCCTTCAAGGGTGGTGATACCCAGAACCAACATTCAGTAAGCTTAAGAAGGTAGATGATTTGAACGATCATTATCGCAACATTGACTACCATCATCCACAAGTATTATCGCCAACTATTATCCACCATCCTCACCCACTATCATCCACAATTATTATTCTTAGCATCATGACCATCACCATCCACCACTGTCACCACCATCCACCACTATCACCACCATCCACCACTATTATCACCACAGCCATCACGCCAAAATCGTTACTACCATCAATTCCCTCATGTTACTATCACCCTTCCCTACCATTACCATCATTGTTGCTATCATTACAACGATCACCACCACAACTTTCACCACAAAAACTACCACCACAATTACTATTGCCACCATAAAAATATCACTATTACCACTATAACCATAGCTACCACCACCGTTATAACAATCACAACCACCACTATAAAATTCAACCTATGGTCGTCACCACTACCACCAGCGCTACCACAATCATCCTTCCTTCAACTTGCCCTCTACGCACAGTAAGTGTAATACACTTACTCAATTCCTGCAGCAAATATTTAATTCTTCACACTGAAGGATCCTTCACAAAGACTGTACTTTCACCTCACACACAACAGAGAGTTGGGAGGTACACATGAGCCATGGGGCTGTTACCAAGTACTGTACGTCTCAATCTCTGGGCCATGCACAAACCGAGTTGCATGAGGAAGTGATATATACCTTTACTTTGATGAGTTCCCAGAGTTTTTTACTCCAGGAGCCCGGCCATAGACCAGGCTCGTCTGGTGCTTGCCTGGTCAACCAGGCTGTTGTTGCTGGTGTTGGTCCGCCGACCCACATATCCATTACAGCCTGGCTGATCTGGACCTGGTGAAGATACCTGTCCAATTTCCTCTTGAAGATTTCTACACTTATCCCAGCAGTGTTTGTCATATATCTTCTTGTAAGATGTTGAATAGTCTGGGGCCACGGACGTTGATACAGTGGAAGCAACCTCTCAATACAGCTTCAAGAGTAGGTATGATAGGGTCCCCAGGCAGCCAGAAACAAGTGATGTTTAAAAGCTTCACCAGGAGGCAGTTGTAACAGCTTGTTAATGTGCATACAAGAATGCTCCAGATTCACATTTTACCAACGAAACTGATAGTTTATTGTGCACTCGATATCCATCCTGTGAATGGTAGCGCTAGACATAATATACAAAAACCTAGGAACTACGCCTCCCCCAAAAAAAAAAAAAAGGTTAAGAGGGGTACATGTACGTATACATTTACAATTTATATTTGTCACAAACAAATAAGAATGTTTACTTAAAATGTGCTTATTTTAAGTAGTAAGATAATGAGCTATCTATATTCGTCAATCAGTGGAGAATGTAGTACAATATTCAAGGCAGTGGCTTCAAGGCTACTCACAAACTTGACATCTAATTTGATGATGTCTGTATAATACAAAACTGCCGTAACCAAGCTTAAGCCTGGCTATTATAACAGTTTGATGTTGCTTCCTAAATATACTTACCTTCGTTCATATTATCTTCTAATATTACTTCCAATGACTGACAAAGAAACTAGGTAATATTTAAGTTATTTAAAGTAGTACACGTGTGAGGTTGTAAGAGGTGTTCTGCCTCACCCTCCCCAGCCCGGCTGATGCTAGACTTCCCTGGCAGACACAATATGCAATATAAGCTTTAAGTAATAAACTATTGTTCGATTCAAACTGAGCTTGATCAAGTTTCACCCAGTTTAAAGCGGAACTTTAGAAGGAAGTTCACGTATAACGGAAGTTACGAACACATTCGTCAAGTGAAAACTTGTTAAATTCACTGAAAAGATAAAACTTTAAGAACAGTCGAGCCGCAGTTCTTGTTTGAATGCGAGATGTAAGTACGAACAACCTGAGTGATCAAACCATCAGAACGGTCAGGAAATAAACACCTGACATACAAGGACCAGCAGCGCAGCAAAATGCGTGCTGCAACAGTAACAGCAGCAGCAACAATAACATAATTTCTGACCATCAGGACGTGTGGTGGACCAGAGAGCCTTGACTCAGTCAATTTTGGCTTCAGTAATTACTCAATTGAACAAACAAGGCAGAGGCAGGTATAAACAATAAGGCGACACAACACTCACAACAAGAGAGGGAAAGGAGGAAAGTGTAGAATGGAGGAGGTGACAAAGAAAAAAGTATGGAGGGAAGGAAGGTGAGGGGCAGATGTGAACGGAAAGGAATGGATGGTGGAGAATGAAAGAGATGGAAAAGAATGTGCGAGGGAAGAGAGGAGAAAGGTGGTGGGGAATGAAGGCGGAAAAACAAGGAGAATGTGAGAAGAAGGGGAAGGAATGAAAGGGTGGAACAGTGTGTTTGAGACGGGTAGGAACAGAAGAGGGTGTGAGGGGAGAAGGAATGCGAGAAATGAGTGAGAGGGAAAAGTGTTACACACACACACACACACACACACACACACACACACACACACACACACACACACACACACACACTATGCTGTAGAATCCCACAGCACACTGCCAGGTCCAACACCCCCACAGACCCCCCAGAACACAGTGTTGGAGAGGAAACTGAAGGTATGGTACACCAACGCTGATGGAATAATGAATAAGTGGGAGGAGTGGCACGAAAGAATCAAAGAGGCATCACCGGACATCATAGCTCTCACAGAAACCAAGCTCACAGGAATAATAGATGCCATCTTTCCAACGAGATATCAGATCCTGAGGAAAGACAGAGGGGGTGGAGGAGTGGCACTGCTCATCAAAAACCAATGGGATTTTGATGAGCTGGAGAGAGGAGACAGAGAAGAAGCAAGAGACTACATAATAAGAACACTTCAGTCTGGAGGTCCCAAGGTGGTAATTGCAGTGATGTATAACCCACCACAGAACAGCAGAAGGCCAAGGCAAGAGTATGATGAGAGTAACAGAGCGATGGTTGACACACTGGCTGAAGTGGCCAGAAGGGTTCATGCGAGCAGGGCAAAGCTGCTGATTGTGGGTGACTTCAATCACAAGGAAATTGACTGGAGAACCTGGAGCCACATGGGGGATCAGAAACATGGAGGGCTCAGATGATGGAGGTCGTACTGGAAAACCTCATGTACCAACACGTAAGGGACACTACCAGAGAGAGAGAAGAGGATGAACCAGCAAAACTGGACCTAGTATTCACCTCGAGTAGTGCAGATATTAAGGACATCACATATGAAAGACCCCTTGGGGCCAGTGACCATGTGGTTCTGAGCTTCGAATACATAGTAGAGTTACAAGTGGAGAGGGAAGCAGGAAGGGCAGAACGAATGAAGCCAAAGGGGACTACACAAGCATGAAGAATTTCCTCCACGGGGTTCAGTGGGACAGAGAACTGGCAGGGAAGTCAGCAAATGAGATGATGGAATATGTGACAACAATATGCAAGGAAACTGAGGAGAGGGTTGTACCAAAGGGTAACGTAAATAACAAGAAAGCCAGGATAAGCTCTTGGTTCACCCAAAAGTGTAGAGAGGCAAAAACCAAGTGTGCTAGAGAATGGAAGAAGTATAGAAGGCAAAGGACCCACGAGAATAAGGAGAGCAGTCGTAGAGCCAAAAATGAATATGCACAGGTAAGAAGGGAGGCCCAACGACAAAACGAAAATGACATATCAGCGAAAGCCAAATCTGACCCGAAGCTGTTGTACAGCCACATCAGGAGGAAAACAACAGTCAAGGACCAGGTAATCAGGCTGAGGAAGGAGGCAGATCACAAAAAATGACAGTGAAGTATGTGAGGAGCTCAACATGAGATTCAGTGTTCACTGAGACAGAAGGGACTCCAGAAAGACAGAGGTGGGGTACACCATCAAGTGTTGTACACAATACATACACCCAAGGAAGTGAAGAGGCTGCTAAGCGAGCTAGATACCTCAAAGGCGATGGGGCTGGATAACATCTCTCCATGGGTCCTGAGAGGGGGAGCAGAGGCATGTGTGTACCACTAACAACAATCTTCAACACATCTATCGAAACAGGGCGACTACCTGAGGTATGGAAGGCAGCAAATGTAGTCCCAGTTTTTAAAAACGGAGACAGACACAAAGCATTAAACTACAGACCAGTGTCACTGACATATATAGTATGCAAAGTCATGGAGAAGATTATCAAGAGAAGAGTGGTGGAGTACCTAGAAAAGAATGAGCTTATCAACGACAACCACCACGGTTTCAGGGACGGGAAATCCTGTGTCACAAACCTACTGGAGTTCTATGACAGGGTGACAGCAGTAAGACAAGAGAAACAGAGGGGGGGGGGTAGATTGCATTTTCTTGAACTGTAAGAAGGCGTTTGACACAGTTCCACACAAAGATTAGTGCAAAAGCTGGAGGACCTGGCAGGGATAACAGGGAAGGCACTACAATGGATCAGGGAATACCTGTCGGGAAGACAACAGCTAGTCATGGTACGTGACGAGGTGTCAGAGTGGGCGCCTGTGACAAACGGGGTTCCACAGGGGTCAGTCCTAGGACCGATGCTGTTTCTGATATAGATGAACGACATGACGGAAGGAATAGACTCAGAAATGTCCTTGTTTGCAGATGATGTGAAGCTGATGAGAAGAATTCAGTCGGATGAGGACCAGGAAGAACTACAAAGGGATCTGGACAAGCTGCAGGCCTGGTCCAGAAACTGGCTCCTGGAGTTCAACCCCACCAAGTGCAAAGTCATGAAGATTGGCAAAGAAGACTGCAGACGGAGTACAGTCTAGGGGGATGGGGGGCAGAGACTACAAACCTCACACAAGGAAAAGGATTTTGGGGTGAGTATAACACCGGGCACATCTCCTGAGGCGCACATCAACCAAATAACTGCTGCAGCATACGGACGCCTAGCAAACCTAAGAATAGCATTCCGACATCTCAATAAGGAACCGTTCAGAACCCTTTACACCGTGTACGTACGTTAGGTCTATATTAGAGTATGCAGCATCAATTTGGAACCCACACCTAGTCAAGCACTTAAGGAAATTAGAGAAAGTGCAAAGGTTTGCAACAAAACAATTCCTGGAGCTAAGGGGAATGTCCTTCGAGGAGAAGTTAAGGGAAATCGACCTGACGACACTGGAGGACAGGAGAGATAGGGAGGATATGATAACGACATAAAATACTGAGAGGAATCGACAAGGTGGATAAAGACAGTATGTTCCAGAGATGGGACACAGCAACATGGGGGTCACAATTGGAAGTTGAAGACTCAGATGAATCACAGGGATGTTAGAAAGTATTTCTTCAGTCACAGAGCTGTCAGAAAGTGGAATAGTCTGGGAAGTGATGTAGTGGAGGCAGGATCCATACATAGCTTTAAGAAGAGGTATGATAAAGCTCATGAAGCAGGAAGAGTGACCTAGTAGCGGTAAGTGAAGAGGCGGGGCCAGGAGCTGTGAATCGACCCCTAAAACCACAACTAGGTGAGTACACGTACACACACACACACACACACACACACACACACTCCAGCACGTACACTTAATTCAATCGACGCTTTCAATTCTTACCCACACATCACTCCAACCCACACTTACAACCTACACACATCACTCCAACCCACACTTACAACCTACACACATCACTCCAACCCACACTTACAACCTACACACAATACTCCAACCCACGCATACCAATTCAATCAGGCGGACTCATAAATATCCAAGCTTTCACATACTATTCCTACTCACACATATCAAAACCACCTTAATCTCAGTGCATCTTACCCCAGCATTGGTTCGTCTCAGAGCAAACTACGACAACTTTGTGTTTCTTCTTTGTATGACATCTAATTTCTCGGTGTAAACTTTCTTCTCTTTATTGTGATATCTTCGGCTTTTTGAGTAGCTCTTCTCTGCAACAATATAGGCCTGCAATAAAGGATCACATTATACTGCTTATGTGTTTATTTTTCCAACAATATAGGCCTGCAGCCCCCTCAACAGCCCAATTGCTCATGCGGTCAAAAAAAAAAAAAATAGTTTGGCCTAAGGGTTGCTGCGAGAGTAGAACTATACAAACCAGTCACGGGAATGGTCGAATAAACAGTAACTGGATCTGTACTAAATACGAAGGTACAGAAACGAGATCAAAGACCGATCACCATTATGTGGAAGGAAAATGGTCGGCCATCACAACAATAATTAAAAACAAATACAACACTGTGCATTACTCGTAACACCAGTAGCTGCTCACAAATACAAGAATAATATTCACAAACCTAGATAAAAATATAAAAAAAAGTTAAAAAAAAAAAACATACATGCAACGTATTCTTGAGTATCAGTATGGAACCCTCACCTAGTATAGAAACAGCGACACTCAAGAGCGAATGCTAATCCTCCTGTCTCTGATAGAACGAAGAATCAAAAGGGACATGATTACGACTTACGAAATACTCACAGGGTACAGATGGATGGGGGCTCTATCAGATACATAAGAGAGCATTGTTGGGTAGTGTCCAGGTAAAAAAATACGGGGGGGGGGGGAATAGTCACGGAAGGAAAAATATTCACAGGGAAAAAATCACAGTTGCCTGCAGTTGGACAGTGTCTGCAAACCTAACTTAAAACTAATATAATCCAAACTAACCAAAACTAATGTAACCAAATCTAACCAACCCTAACATAATCTAGCCTAAGCCTACCTTGTCAAATTAGCTCTAAATTTTTTTTTTATGTGTTCACAGGGTGGAAATAACACCTAACGAGTCAGGGAGATATCAGAAAATATTTATAATAATAATAATAATCCTTATTTTTACAAAGTACAAGATACAGCTGACACAGACCTAGCAGACATTACTGACATACTTTACAGTAAAGACCCTGGTT
>WNWK01002185.1:97500-223591 GCA_009830355.1 Cherax destructor
TACCAGTTTGGCTTAATGAAAATACTTTCATATCCCAACTTTTCAACTCGCCTTCTGATCCCTTTCAAAACTCTTCCATACTTCCCTTTATCATTCTTCAACAGTCTGTTCATCTTAGCTCATTCCAAAAGGGACTAACCTTCTCTGTTCCATGTGCTAGACTTTAAGTGATGATGTCAGATGATCTCACATTCAAGGATCACAATATTGATGCTGTACATAAATAACCCGCACATAGAGAAAACAGCTCATGATATTCCGGCTCGACTTGGACCATTTACAAGTCACACTGACAGAAGAGAGGTGAACCAGGCATTATATACTGACTCGCTCACTCTCTCTGTCAGTGTGGCAACGTTTCGCTCTGGAGAGCGAAACGTTGCTACGATAAAATGTCGTATTAGTTGCACTTGTGTCCTTTTACCTAAAATATGTGTATATTGTTCCAGTCACCGTATTGTGCCTTTTTTGTTCTTAATGCTGCTATTGCTACAAGGAACACGATAGGTTGGATAATTAGAACTTTCAAGACATGACAAGACTCAAAAAATCGTAATGACTCGATTGCAAACAAACCATACCACGGGTGGGGTTCGAACCCGCGGTCACAGAGCCTCAAAACGGTCTGGAGTTTTGAGGCTCTGTGACCGGTTCAACCACCCGTGGTATGGTTTAAGACATGACAAGTTGAGCCCATCATGATACATATTAAATCACTTGTTTCCTCCAGGCTGTAATACTGCTGTATGCTAACTGCCTCCTTCAAGATAAGCTAGAAAATATACAAAGAACTTTCACTGCCCGTATACATTCAAACATCTAAATTACTGGGAACGTGTGAAGCCCGTTCAACTGTATTCCATGGAATGTAGGCGAGAATGGTACATCGTAATTTACACCTGGAAAATCCTGTTTGGATTGGTCCCAAACCTCACACCGAAATCACTCTATATGACAAGAGACTTGATAGACGGTGCAAAATGCTTCTAGTAAAAAGCAGGCGCATGAGGAGTTAAGCAAAAACTCGATGAGTGTCAGAGGTTTACCTGGAGAGGGTTTCGGGGGTCAACGCTCGCGCGGCTCGGTCTGAGACCAGGCCTCATGGTAGATCAGGGCCTGATCAACCAGGCTGTTACTGCCGGCCACACGCAAACTGACGTACGAACCACAGCCCGGTCGGTCAGATACTGACTTTAGGTGCCTGTCCAGTGCCTTCTTGAAGGCACCCTCCCTTCGTGCATAGGAAAATTACCAACCTTTTGGCTGTCTTCAAGAGGAAACTGGACAAGTTTCTCAAATCAGTTCTCGACCAGCCAGGCTGAGGTTCGTACTCTGGAATGTGTGCGACCAGCAGCAATAGCCTTGTTGGTCACGTTTTGAGGCATCGTGAAGCCTGGTCTGGGATCGGGTCGCGAGGACATTTCCTCCAGGTTCTCCATCACACTCTTAAAACCCCCGTCTCGGGCCCTCTCTTCTATCCGTTCTTTAGGGTATTCACTCTGCACTATGTAATATGTAAAATGTCCAGCATAATTTTATATCGTCCCCTCCCTTCTTCATTCTGTTGATTCACCTCCACACCCCTCTCTATCCCACTCAATCTTGCCCTCCCCCTCCAGCCGACTATCTCACTACCCTCTCCACAACATACCCATGTACAGTGCAACATGTACACCACACATACAGCAACATATGCACACTACACGTACAGTGAACCTCTCACCGGAGGCCAACATAAACACATAAGATGAGCAACATATGCAGCAGCGGCGAACATAAGAAGTGTCTTCAGGCGCCTCAATAAGAGTACCTTGAAGACAATATACACAGCGACGTGAAGCCATTACTGAAGTAGGCGGCGGCGGCGGCGGCGGCAGCATGTAATACATGCCTCCTTCAAACACATAAGGCGCCTCCAGCAGCCCCACACAGCTACCACCATAATACCAGATATTAAAGTACTTGACTTATGAGGACATCATTTCACAGAGCCGGACTGGCAACACTGGAGGAACTCAGCAACACAAGAGATATGGTTACAACACTTACCCGTTGGCGGTTCCCGGGATCATCGCCCCCGCAGCCCGGTTTCAGCCGGGGGCTTTGGGGTTGGTCACTCAGACGGATGGTGCTCGCTGCATGCAGTTCAGAAGCCCCACAACCAGGCTGATCAGGGAACTGACTGGAGGACAGTGATGGTGTGAATGATGGTTAAATAATTTCTTTCTCGGGTGACCCTGCCTCTGTGGGAGACGGCTAGCACACACGCACACACACACACATATATATATATATATATATATATATATATATATATATATATATATATATATATATATATATATACAGTGCCTCTCGCAGAAACAAGCGAATGTATATGCCAAGAAATATTGGAACCATCAGGATTTGAACCCAGATACGATCTGGGCTCGAATCCTGCTGGTTATTGTATCTGTAATTATGTCTCTAAATAGTTCCTCATTCATCTTGAAGATCAAATCCAGTGTATTTTCATTTCTAGTGCGTTTTATAATATGCTGACTCACAGCAAACTTTTCACGAAGCTTCATTAGTTCCCTGGTATGTACCTGGTGAGCTAGCGTGCTTCCAGGAACTATTTCTGGTACAACGCTTTGATTTACCATCTTCCATTTCATATTCGGGAGGTTGAAATCCCGGAGGAGAATACTATTTGGTGTGGGGTTTTCTAGACAGCTCTCTACCTTCTTTATCTGTTCGGTGAACTCCTCACAGTCGTTGCTGACAGTGGTTTACATACAAGGATAATTACTAAATTCCAATTTTACAGTTTAATACCCAGAACTTCTACTGCATTATTTATGTGTGTTTCTGTAAATGCTCCAAACAAAGCATTCACAACTGCGAGGAGCTAACCTCTGTAGCTAGCTTACTATCATTTCTAATTGATTTAAAACCCCGCATGTTTGCAAGCAAGAGGCAGAGTATACCTCCATCTAGTGCTCTCCTCTGGCTTGCCTAAGATACACAAGTACTTACATCTTTATGATTCATCTTCGTCTTTACCTCTCACTTAACCCCCTCCCTCTCCTCTCTCTCTCCCTCTCTCTTCGCTTCTCAAATAGCCTGTCCCTAGCCACCCTAATGCTCTGAGTGGTGGTATGTCATGATCGTGTGTCTCCTGGTCCTCCTCTCATCGGGGCGAGTTCCTTAAGTCTTTCCTCGTAATTCATTCTCCTGTTATATATCACCCATCTCCTTGAAAACCACAAAATTTTCTCTAGTTTATATGTGTGAGTACGTGAGGCTTCCAAGCCTCTAAGATGGGCCCAACCTACGAGTGTGTGTGTGGGGGGGGAGCACTTACCCACTCCTCTGAATTTACCTTAATCTACATTCACTAGATTCTGGCGATGCACCGATAGCTTTATCTACCTGCAAGTGCTTCGTCTACCTAGAACTTTGTCTACCAGCAGCTGCGTCACTTTCATGATCTCTTATTTACCCGCCTCGCCTACCTTACTTCCCCTCCTCCTCCACCACCAACACTAGCCCCGCTACACCACCGCACCCGCCACGAGCCCCACCTTCCAGGACTCGCCTGCCTGCCTCCACTAATTACAGGCACCGCAAAATTAGCGCCCGTGACAATCTGGCTCCTCAACAGAGTGCAGCATGATGCTACCATAACTTCTGCCTTAACTGTGTGGTGGGCGTGCCTGGTGGGCGTACCAGGCGTGGTGGGCGTTCCCTTTGAGCAAGGTGAGAAACACACACTTGTGGGTGAGCAAGGTGCACACAATGCAGCAACACGTCATTAACTAACTGAACACCAAACAATACCACAACAATGTGAACAATATCAAGCATCTCACCGCCACATTCAAGAGTAACACATCTTTGGTTAGGCTTCATTTAGATTATGCTGCACAGTTCTGGTCACCGTATTACAGAATGGATATAAATGCTCTGGAAAACGTACAAAGGAGGATGACTAAGTTGATCCCATGTATCAGAAATCTTTCCTATGAGGAAAGACTGAGGGCCCTGAATCTGCACTCTCTAGAAAGGCGTATAATTAGGGAGGATATGACTGAGGTGTATAAATGGAAAACAGGAATAAATAAAGGGGATGTAAATAGCGTGCTAAAAATATCTAGCCTAGACAGGACTCGCAGCAATGGCTTTAAGTTGGAAAAATTCAGATACAGGAAGGATATAAGAAAGCATTGGTTTGGTAATAGAGTTGTGGATGAGTGGAACAAACTCCCGAGTACAGTTATAGAGGCTAAAACATTGTGTAGTTTTAAAAATAGGTTAGATAAATACATGAGTGGGTGAGAGTTGGGCATGACTAGCTTGTGCTACTAGGTAAGGTGCCGTGCTCCTTAAGTGAATGTGACCCGACCTGACTAGGTTAGGGCATTGGCTTAAGCCGGTAGAAGACTTGGACCTGCCTCGCATGGGCCAGTAGGCCTGCTGCAGTGTTCCTTCTTATGTTCTTATATCACTGGTTGAAAGTAAAGAATGGAGTCCCACAAGGATCAGTACTAGGGTGAGTGAGGTTCCACAAGGATCAGTACTAGGGTGAGTGGGGTCCCACAAGGATCAGTACTAGGGTGAGCGAGGTCCCACAAGGATCAGTACTAGGGTGAGCGAGGTCCCACAAGGATCAGTACTAGGGTGAGCGAGGTCCCACAAGGATCAGTACTAGGGTGAGCGAGGTCCCACAAGGATCAGTACTAGGGTGAGTGAGGTCTCACAAGGATCAGTACTAGGGTGAGTGAGGTCCCACAAGGATCAGTACTAGGGTGAGTGAGGTCCCACAAGGATCAGTACTAGAGTAAGGTCCCACAAGGATCAGTACTAGAGTGGGGTCCCACAAGGATCAGTACTAGGATGAGTGGGGTCTCACAAGGATTAGTACTAGGCTGAGTGAGGTCCCATAAGGATCAGTACTAGAGTGGGGTCCCACAAGGATTAGTACTAGGGTGAGTGAGGTCCCACAAGGATCAGTACTAGGGTGAGTGAGGTCCCACAAGGATCAGTACTAGAGTGGGGTCCCACAAGGATCAGTACTAGAGTGAGGTCCCACAAGGATTAGTACTAGGGTGAGTGAGATCCCACAAGGATCAGTACTAGGGTGAGTGAGGTCCCACAAGGATCAGTACTAGAGTGGGGTCCCACAAGGATCAGTACTAGAGTGGGGTCCCACAAGGATCAGTACTAGGATGAGTGGGGTCTCACAAGGATTAGTACTAGGGTGAGTGAGGTCCCACAAGGATCAGTACTAGGGTGAGTGAGGTCCCACAAGGATCAGTACTAGGATGAGTGAAGTCCCACAAGGATCATTACTAAAGTGAGTTGGGTCACACAAGGATCAGTACTAGGGTGAGTGGGGTCCCACAAGGATCAGTGCTAGTGAGTGGGGTCCCACAAGGATCAGTACTAGGATGAGTGAAGTCCCACAAGGATCAGTACTAGGGTGAGTGAGGTCCCACAAGGATCAGTGCTAGTGAGTGGGGTCCGACAAGGATCAGTACTAGGATGAGTGGGGGTCCGACAAGGATCAATACTAAGATGATTTAAGTTCCACAATGATCAGAACTAGGACTAGTGGGGTCCCAAAACGAAGTCTGTGTTTGCTGATGATGTATAACTAGCGAGGAACATAGTGGCCGAGGTCACAGTGTGTATGAGAGCTAAGAAGAAGCTGCTACAAATGAATACAAATAAAGACAGGTTCATGTAAGTGGAAAATGTAGACTAGAGGACACAACCTAGGAGGTGAGAAGCTGCAGACATCAATGAAGGAAACATCAGTGGTTCAAGGTATGTGGCCTCAGAGTGCAACCACAAACTGCACAAAAAAAAGCTGTAAAAGCCTGAAAAGGTCCAGAATTCTGCTACCCGACCTCAACTGTGTTTACCTTTGACTGGTTTCGGAAAATCTTCTACCTCTCTGTTGATCATCAGGCCAACCAGACTGTATTAATGACTCGCAGGTCCACAGTCATCGTAACCCGGCTGATCCGCCACTTATACACGGAAGCGTTTCCAGCTTCTTGAAAAAATTTCATTTAGGCATTATTTCTGATATCTGCTGGGAAATATGTCGATTCTTGGGCAACCGATGTTTACACTGTTCTCCAACTGTACCTAAGGCTCCTCTGCTTTTCATTAATTTTATTTCACTTTCTCTCATATATTTCAAGCCAGTAAGTCGTTATAGAGGTGTGTAGGCTAGGGACCAGTCTCTCAAGTACCTTCCATGTATATATCAGGTCTCTCTCTCTTAGTTCCAGAGAGATCAATCCATGAGGTTTGAGGCGTTCGCTATAGATGTTTTATTGAGTATGGAGGCAGCATACGACCTCTGTGCATTTCCAGGTCTGGTATCTCTCCTGCCTTGAGAGACTGTGAGCACAAAACAATATTCAAGTCATGAGAACACAAGCGACTTAAAAAAGTACCATTATTAATGTTGCCCCTCTTGTTTTGTAAGCTCTCATAATGCACCATGCCATTTTCCTGGACTTTGCTGCATATTCCTAGGTCTTTTATTTAATCCGTATGTTGTATGATATGATCTACCTGTGTTCTGTATTCTGTGCTCGTTCTGAGGTCGTCACTCCTCCCATACCTAAGCAGATGAAAATTTTCATCACTGAACATCATGTTCTTTTCACTTGCCTATATATTAAGACTTCTGATATGTTATTTTTGTGTGTTCTCTACTAAGGTGACCTTCATGCTTTTGTTGGTATCGCGTGCAGATAATATCAAGCACGAGATGATACGAAGCTGTGGTGCACAGATTACGAAGCTGTATACCTGGAGGGTGTTTCGGGAGTCAACGCCCCCCACGACCCGGTCCATGACCAGGCCTCGCGGTGGATCAGGGCCTGATCAACCAGGCTGTTAATGTTGGCAGCACGCAAACCGACGTACTAACCACAGCCCGCCTAGTCAGGAACTGACTTTGGCTGCCTGTCCAGCTCCCTCTTGAAGACAGCCAGGGGTCTATTGGTAATCCCCCTATGGTTAGTGTTTTTGCTTGTAAGTCCTGGAACTGAGAGGAATGCACTATGTGGAGTGGTTGAACCAACTGAACTTGACGACTTTAATGGAAAGACGAAGTGGGAGACAATTTCAACATACAAAATTTTAAGAGGAATTGATAAAAATACACAAATAATCTTTAAGTATTACGGATACCAGAGACGAGGCACATTTGTAAGTTAAAGGTATAAATGAACCACTTCTTTACACGGGTACTTATTGGAATAAGCTTAATGTGGATGTGGGGGTCAAATTTAATGCACTACTTCAAGAGTAAGCATAAGAAGGCCGACGAGGCCACAAATCAGTAGTGTTAGTCAAAGTAGTCTGGGAGATGGAGTAGTGAGCAGAGATTATCCCCGTAAACACAACTTGGTAAGTAACTGTCATCACAACTACCACCACCAAGCAAACATTTCCTACCATAGCTCAAACCATCACAGTCTCAACCATCACGGGCTCTTTGATTGTTGTTGTAGGTTCGCCGGTACATCCGGCCCGGGTCTTCTCCAAATGGTGGGCTGTTTGAGATGCGAGAAGAGGGAGCCAGGGAACAGATGCTTGATAAAGACGCACAATAATCGTCGAGACACTGTTGAACTCTTCTCCAGGTTGAGGGACTGACCACCTCAAAAACTACTAATTCAAGGTTGATGGACTGATCACATCTTTACCTCGCCACTACTGCTGTCTTCACATTTAGTCTCCTCTGTATTTGACTGAAGAAGCCTACTGTGTAGGCGACACCAACTACTGCCCCTGTCTTATCTACTGTACACTGTTTCAAGAGAATAATAGTTAGGAGGCGGGGCCAACCACGGGGGACACCACCACCATCTCCATAAGACATCATAACAACCCCAAAACACCACCACCATCTCCATAAGACATCATCACAACCCCAAGACACCACCACCATCTCCCTAAGACATCATCACAACCCCAAGACCACCACCACAAGACACAAAACACCATCAACCACACCATCACAAACGATGCCCAAAACTATTTCCGGAGCACAGGATAATTACCTAGTTTTTCTCAAGCAAATAATTTACCGTGGAGGCAGCACACAAAGAGCCCCTCCACACTGAGGTCCCTCCATCCACACCCGGGTCCCTGCATCCACACCAGGGTCCCTCAGTTCACACACAGTTACCTCCACATCACATTGCAGTGCAAATTCCTGTTTTCTAATTAATTCAATGTTAGGTTGCCAACAAAACAAGCTGCCTAGAATTTCTTGATTCCGGGGTCGCCGATCCAGCCTGCCGGACCACGACTCCTGATGGCTGACCTGCTCAGCCAGACTATTAGTTAGCAGCACTTAGACTAACTTTAGAACTAGAGCACAGCTGATCAAGAACCAGTCAAGCTCTTCCCTGAAGGCAGTGGTCTCAAACCACCAGGCTTCCTGGTTACTGGCCTGATCGATCAGGCTGTTGGTGCCCGCCCCTTGTAGTCAGATGTATGCTTCACAACTCGGCTGATCAAGAACTGACGATGACTTTATCGAGTTTCTTCTTGAAGACAACCAGAGATTTGTTGGCAATGCTCCTTATGCATGAAGAGCGGGCGTTGAGGAGTCGTGGTTCCATTTCTTTCAAATTTACGTAAAAAGAAAATGCGTTTAGAAATATTTAAGGTAGTAACGTGACAAGCTCGGTGCGTCTTGCACTAATAAGCATCTCTCACACACAATCTAAACCGTGGGAAGACAAATTGTACAAAATTTAAACCGATTTGATGCAAGTCTTTCTTTCCCAACTATTGTTTAGTCTGTTACTAGAGTGTCTGTATCGTTTTCAGAGTATAACCAAGGAACCTTCAGAGTATAACCGAGGAACCTTCAGAGTATAACCGAGGAACCTTCAGAGTATAACCGAGGAACCTTCAGAGTATAACCGAGGAACCTTCAGAGTATAACCGAGGAACCTTCAGAGTATAACCGAGGAACCTTCAGAGTATAACCGAGGAACCTTCAGAGTATAACCGAGGAACCTTCAGAGTATAACCGAGGAACCTTCAGAGTATAACCGAGGAACATTCAGAGTATAACCGAGGAACATTCAGAGTATAACCGAGGAACCTTCAGAGTATAACCGAGGAACCTTCAGAGTATAACCGAGGAACCTTCAGAGTATAACCGAGGAACCTTCAGAGTATAACCGAGGAACCTTCAGAGTATAACCGAGGAACCTTCAGAATATAACCGTGGTGTCTTCAGAGTATAACCAAGAGGAGGCTGGAGGGGCTGCACAACGCAAGGCAATAATTTGCAAGACATTTGCTGCCATAACAGAGGAGGTATATTAAGTGCAGGGTTGAGGAAAACCACTCAGCTACCTGGTGGTGGTACCTGAGCCAGTCTCTCCTCACTGTGAACTAGGGATGTATCGGGTGTGAAAATTTAGATATCAGCGGATGCGGCGGATGTGTATACGGATGTCTTACTTATTTTGCGGATGCAAGAAATTGTGCGGATGTTCCGCGGATTTCGGATGCGGATGCATATGCAGATATCTGTTTACAGTAAAATGCGGATGCGGATGTAAGAAATCGTGCGGATGCGGATATCCGATACATCATTACTGTGAACTCTGGCTGTCATTCACGATGCACTAGGTAAATCGAGCATTGACAGTACCTCCCATAACATCATAGTTCAATTACTAAACTTAATTCATATAGTTAAGTCAAAATTGAGAGGCAAATTTATTCAAAGGCCATTAATCCAAAATTGTAAATTCAGTGTTATGACAGATTTACAAGAAGTTTGTTTTATTATTATTATTATTATAGTTGTACGCCTAATAACATAGGAGGGCTGACTGAACCAGCCAATATTACATGGTTATATGTACAATATTTGTTTTATTACAGGTGTCATTAACCAGAACGCTACATGTATCACATCTGAAGCAGTTCACAGAAACAATTTATTGCATCAGAACAACACAAGGCTCGACACACTGGGAATGTATAGCAAGCAGACAACAAATTACAGAGGAGTCAGCAGCCACACACCTGGTCCACCATGTTATGTGCTGCCCACCACGATGACCACTAATCAGCCACGCTGTCAGCAGCTGCCACGTAAACCCCGCAGCCCCGCTGACCCCGGATTTTGCGACGGGAGATAGGCATATTAGCACTGAGTTACAAATTAATTTAATATATAAAGAATTGGATATTTGTGCGACACTTGGGTATGTTTATTGTGGAAATGTTTCGCCAACCAGTGGCTTCCTCAGTCCAATACAGAGAAGAATGGTTGAAAATCAGAAGGAGTTTGAGGTAATCAGTCCCTCAAGACTGGAGTCGATGTGATCAGCCCTTATCACGATTGATGGACTGATCACATCGACTGTAGGTTGAGAGACTGATTACCTCAAACTCCTGATCTTCAACCATTCTTCTCTGTATTGGACTGAGGAATCTACTCAACCATATGTCTACAAAATTTTGCATCTTGTATCATAAGTTAGCCCCACCGCAAGTAGTACACTGATGCTCGCGCCTGTACTGCCCTAGCTGTACTGCCCTAGTTGTGCTGCCCTAGCTGTACTGCCCTAGCTGTACTGCCCTAGCTGTACTGCCCTAGTTGTGCTGCCCTAGCTGTGCTGCCTAAGCTGTACTGCCCTAGTTGTACTGCCCTAGTTGTACTGCCCTAGCTGTACTACCCTAGCTGTACTGCCCTAGTTGTACTACCCTAGATGTACTGCCCTAGATGTACTGCCCTAGATGTACTGCCCTAGATGTACTGTCCTAGCTGTATTGCCCTAGCTGTACTACCCTAGTTGTACTGCCCTAGTTGTACTGCCCTAGCTGTACTGCATTAGCTGTACTTCCCTAGTTGTACTGCCCTAGCTGTACTGCCCTAGTTGTATTACCCTAATTGTGCTGCCCTAGCTGTACTGCCCTAGTTGTGCTGCCCTAGTTGTACTGCCCTAGCTGTACTGCATTAGCTGTACTACCCTAGTTGTACTACCCTAGCTGTACTGCCCTAGCTGTACTGCCCTAGCTGTACTGCATTAGCTGTACTGCATTAGCTGTACTGCCCTAGCTGTACTACCCTAGCTGTACTGCATTAGCTGTACTGCATTAGTTGTACTGCCCTAGCTGTACTACCCTAGCTGTACTGCATTAGTTGTACTGCCCTAGCTGTACTACCCTAGCTGTACTGCCCTAGTTGTACTACCCTAGCTGTACTACCCTAGATGTACTGCCCTAGATGTACTGTCCTAGCTGTACTGCCCTAGCTGTACTGCCCTAGCTGTACTACCCTAGCTGTACTGCCCTAGCTGTACTGCATTAGCTGTACTGCCCTAGTTGTACTGCCCTAGTTGTATTACCCTAGTTGTGCTGCCCTAGCTGTACTGCCCTAGTTGTGCTGCCCTAGCTGTGCTGCCTAAGCTGTACTGCCCTAGTTGTACTGCCCTAGCTGTACTGCATTAGCTGTACTACCCTAGTTGTACTACCCTAGATGTACTGCCCTAGCTGTACTGCCCTAGCTGTACTGCATTAGCTGTACTGCATTAGCTGTACTGCCCTAGCTGTACTGCCCTAGCTGTACTACCCTAGCTGTACTGCATTAGCTGTACTGCATTAGTTGTACTGCCCTAGCTGTACTACCCTAGCTGTACTGCATTAGTTGTACTGCCCTAGCTGTACTACCCTAGCTGTACTGCATTAGCTGTACTGCCCTAGCTGTACTACCCTAGATGTACTGCCCTAGCTGTACTGCCCTAGCTGTACTGCATTAGCTGTACTGCCCTAGTTGTACTACCCTAGCTGTACTGCATTAGTTGTACTGCCCTAGCTGTACTACCCTAGCTGTACTACCCTAGCTGTACTACCCTAGTTGTACTGCCCTAGTTGTACTACCCTAGCTGTACTACCCTAGTTGTACTACCCTAGTTGTACTACCCTAGCTGTACTACCCTAGTTGTACTACCCTAGTTGTACTACCCTAGTTGTACTACCCTAGCTGTACTGCCCTAGCTGTACTGCATTAGCTGTACTGCATTAGCTGTACTGCCCAAGCTGTACTACCCTAGTTGTACTGCCCTAGCTGTACTACCCTAGTTGTACTGCCCTAGCTGTACTACCCTAATTGTGCTGCCCTAGTTGTGCTGCCCTAGCTGTACTGCCCTAGTTGTGCTGCCCTAGCTGTACTACCCCAGTTGTGCTGCCCTAGCTGTACTACCCTAGTTGTGCTGCCCTAGCTGTACTACCCTAGTTGTACTGCCCTAGCTGTATTACCCTAGCTGTACTGCCCTAGTTGTGCTGCCCTAGCTGTACTACCCCAGTTGTGCTGCCCTAGCTGTACTCCTAGTTGTCTGCCTAGCTGTACTACCCTAGTTGTACTCCCTAGATGTATTACCCTAGTGTACTGCCCTAGTTGTGCTGCCCTAGTTGTGCTGCCCTAGTGTCTGCCCTAGCTGTCTACCAGTGGCTGCCCTAGCTGTACTACCCTAGTTGTGCTGCCCTAGCTGTACTACCCTAGTTGTACTGCCCTAGCTGTACCCTAGCTGTACTGCCCTAGTTGTCTGCCCTAGTTGTCTCCTAGTGTCTCCTAGCTGTACCTTGCCCTAGCTGTACTACCCTAGTGTACTGCCCTAGCTGTACTACCTAGCTGTACTGCCCTAGTTGTCTGCCCTAGTTGTCTCCCTAGCTGTACTACCCCTAGTTGTGCTGCCCTAGCTGTATACCCTAGTTGTGCTGCCCTAGCTGTACTACCTTAGCTGTACTGCCCTAGTTGTACTACCCTAGCTGTCTCCCTAGTGTACTACCCTAGTTGTCTGCCCTAGCTGTACTACCCTAGTTGTGCTCCCTAGCTGTACTACCCTAGTTGTCTACCCTAGCTGTACTACCTAGCTGTCTGCCTATGATACCTAGCTGTGCTGCCCAGTTGTACTACCTAGTTGTGACTGCCTTAGTGTACTGCCCTAGTTGTGCTGCCCTAGTGTCTCCCTAGTGTCTGCCCTATGTACTCCCTAGCTGTCTGCCCTAACTGTAATACCCTAGCTGTGCTACCCTAGTTGTGCTGCCCTAGCTGTACTGCCCTAGCTGTACTGCCCTAGTTGTACTGCCCTAACTGTACTACCCTAGCTGTGCTGCCCTAACTGTAATACCCTAGCTGTGCTGCCAGTTTCTAGCTGTACTGACCCGTGTGCTGCCCAGCTGTGCTGCCCTAGCTGTACTACCCTAGTTGTGCTGCCCTAGCTGTACTACCTAGTGTCTGCCTAGCTGTATCCCTAGCTGTACTACCCTAGCTGTGCTGCCCTAGTTGTGCTGCCCTAGCTGTACTGCCCTAACTGTACTACCCTAGCTGTGCTGCCCTAGCTGTACTACCCTAGCTGTACTGCCCTAGCTGTACTGCCCTAGCTGTACTGCCCTAGCTGTACTACCCTAGCTGTACTGCCCTAGTTGTACTACCCTAGCTGTACTGCCCTAGTTGTACTACCCTAGCTGTACTACCCTAGCTGTACTACCCTAGCTGTACTACCCTAGTTGTACTACCCTAGTTGTACTACCCTAGCTGTACTACCCTAGTTGTACTACCCTAGTTGTACTGCACCCTAGCTGTACTACCCTAGTTGTCTAGCCCTAGTTGTACTACCCTAGTTGTCTGCCCTAGCTGTACTCCCTAGCTTGTACTGCACCTAGCTGTACTGCACCCTAGCTGTGCTGCCCTAGCTGTACTACCCTAGTTGTACTGCCCTAGCTGTACTACCCTAGTTGTGCTGCCCTAGCTGTACTACCCTAGTTGTGCTACCCTAGTTGTACTACCCTAGCTGTACTACCCTAGCTGTGCTGCCCTAGTTGTACTACCCTAGTTGTCTGCCCTAGCTGTACTACCCTAGTTGTGCTGCCCTAGTTGTACTACCCTAGTTGTACTGCCCTAGCTGTACTACCTAGCTGTTCTGCCCTAGTTGTACTACCCTAGCTGTACTACCCTAGCTTTTGCTGCCCTAGCTGTACTACCCTAGTTGTACTGCCCTAGGTCTGTAGCTGTACTACTTGTGCTGCCCTAGTTGTACTACCTAGCTGTGCTGCCCTAGTTGTACTACCTAGCTGTTCTGCCCTAGTTGTGCTACCCTAGCTGTACTACCCTAGTTGTACTACCCTAGCTGTAGCTGACCCTAGTGTGCTGCCCTAGCTGTACTACCCTAGTTGTACTGCCCTAGCTGTACTACCCTAGCTGTGCTGCCCTAGTGTCTGCCCTAGTTGTGCTGCCCTAGTGTACTACCCTAGCTGTACTACCCTAGTTGTACTTAGCCTCTAGTGTACTACCCTAGTTGTACTACCCTAGCTGTCTGCCCTAGCTGTACTACCCTAGCTGTGCTGCCCTAGTTGTACTGCCTAGTGTACTACTGCTGTACTACCCTAGTTGTACTCCCTAGCTGTACTACCCTAGTTGTGCTGCCCTAGTTGTACTTACCCTAGTTGTACTACCCTAGCTGTACTACCCTATGCTAGCTGCTAGCCCTGTAGCTGCTACATCCTAGCTGTACTGCCCTAGCTGTACTACCCCTAGTTGTGCTGCCCTAGTGTACCCTAGTTGTACTACCCTAGTCTGTACTACCCTAGCTGTGCTGCCCTAGTTGTACTACCCTAGTTGTGCTGCCCTAGTTGTACTACCCTAGCTGTGCTGCCCTAGTTGTACTACCCTAGTTGTACTACCCTAGTTGTACTACACTAGCTGTACTGCCCTAGCTGTACTACCCTAGCTGTCTGCCCTATGTATCTACACTCCTAGTTGTAGCTCCCTAGCTGTACTGCCCTAGTTGTACTACCCTAGTTGTACTACCCTAGTTGTACTACCCTAGCTGTACTACCCTAGCTGTACTACCTTATTTGTACTGCCCTAGTTGTACTGCCCTAGTTGTACTACCCTAGCTGTACTTACAGTTGATAAGTAGGACACATATGCAACAGTTAGGTACCTTAATTCCGAAACGTTTCGCCTACACAGTAGGCTTCTTGAGTCGAGTCAGCAGCAGCAGCAGTGGAGATGTCAAGACGATGTCATCAGTCCATCAGCCTTGAAAACTACGTCAAGGCTGATAGACTGATGACATCGTCTTGACATCTGTACTGCTTCTGCTGCCTCCTCTGTACTCGACTGAAGAAGCCTACCGTGTAGGCGAAACGTTTCGGAATAGATACCTTATACTATTATCATATCCAGTGTACTTACAGCACCTGGCCTTCTCGTCTCGGGTAATATCAACTGTCAGTGACCAGGAGCCCCTCCAGGTCCAGAGAATTGGACCTGACTATTTCCTTGTATTGAACCCGATTGCTCCCTATTTCCTTCAAGCGCTGTATGACTCCTACGGGTTTAGCGCTGCCCCTTGAGCATGATAAAAGAATGGATGACCTGCTTTAAGAATCCAATAAGAAACTATACAGGGACTATACTGGCCAGCCTTCGCAGGGGAAGACTCGGGAGGCAGCATGTGGGTGGTAGAGGGTGGGGTGCACCACCCAGGGTGCACCTGAGTGGTGGTGAGGAGAAGCACCATCACCATGGCAACCTCTACCATTCACAACAATACTGAGAAACTAGCACCTCTTGCTCTCATTCCTCTTCCCAGCCATTTTGCCACCTGCACCGCTTGCCCCCCTATCCCAGCACCTCTTGCCCCCCTCCCCAGCACCTCTGGCACCCTCCCCCTTTACCTCTAGCACCCTTACCCTGCACTACTTGCTCCCTTCCCCTGCACCTCTTGCCCCCACCTCCCCAGCATTTTTCCCCCTCCCCGGTGCTCCTCCACTCTCCGTATTAGTGACAATACTGGGGGACAGAGTGGCAGTTTCAGCAACAACCAGATAATTACACTGCCACTCTCACTAAATCTCGGGGGTCCCCTGCTCACCACTCAACCTCGGGGGTCCCCTGTTCACCACTCAGAAAGACGGAGAGGTGTGTACACATTAGTGATGTATCGGATATCCGCATCCGCGGAACATCCGCACAATTTCTTACATCCGCAAAATAAGTAAGACATCCGCATCCGCGGATATCTAAATTTTCACATCCGATACATTTCTAGTACACACCAAGTGCTGGACACAATACATACAACCGAGGAGGAAGCGAAGAGGCTGCTAAGCGAGATAGATACCTCAAAGGTGATGGGGCCGGATAACATCTCTTCATGGGTCCTGAGAGAGGGAGAAGACGTGCTATGTGTACCACTAACAACAATCTTCAATACATCTATCGAAACAGGGTGACTACCTGAGGTATGGAAGACAGCAAATGTAGTCGCAATTTTTAAAAAAAAGAGACAGACACGAAGCATTAAACTAGACCAGTGTCACTAACATGTATAGTGTGCAAAGTCATGGAGAAGATTATCAGGAGGAGAGTGGTGGAGCACCTAGAAAGGAATGAGCTTATCAACAACAACCAGCACTGATTCAGAGACTGGATATACCTTATACCTTTAACTTTGGTATAAGGTATATCCAGTCTCTGAATCCGTGTGGTTGTCGTTGAAAAGCTCATTCCTTTCTAGGTGCTCCACCACTCTCCTCCTGATAATCTTCTCCATGACTTTCACAAACCTACTGGAGTTCTATGACAGGGTGACAGCAGTAGGACAAGAGAGGGTGGGTAGATTGCATTTTTTTGGACTGCAAGAAAGCTTTTGACACAGTTCCACACAAGACATTAATGCAAAAGCCGGAGGACCAGGTAGGTATAACAGGGAAGGCATTGCAATGGATCAGAGAATACCTGACAGGTAGGCAACAACGATTCACTGTACGTGATGAGGTGTCAGAGTGGGCGTCTGTGACAAGCGGGGTTCCACAGGGCTCAGTCCTAGGACTGGTGCTGTTTCTGGTATATGTAAACGACATGAAGGAAGCAACAGACTCAGAAGTGTCCTTGTTTGCAGATGTGAAGTTAATGAGAATTCAATCGGATGAGGACCAGTCAGAACTACAAAGGGATCTGGAGAGGCTGCAGGGTTGGTCCATAAACTGGCTCCTGGAGTTCAACCCCACCAAGTGCAAAGTCATGAAGATTGGGGAAGGGCAAAGAAGACCGCAGACGGAGTACAGTTTAGAGGGCCAGAGACTACAACCTCACTCAAGGAAAATGATCTTGGGGGCAAGTGTAACACCGGGCACATCTCCTGAGGCACACATCAGCCAAATAACTGCTGCAGCATATGGGCACCTAGCAAAACTAAGAATAGCATTCCGACACCTCAATAAGGAATCATTCAGGACCCTGTACACCGTGTACGTTAGGCCCATATTGGAGTATGCAGCACCAGTTTGGAACCCACACCTAGCCAAGCACGTAAGGAAATTAGAGAAAGTGCAAATGTTTGCAACGAGACTAGTCCCGGAGCTAAGAGGTATGTCCTACGAAGAGAGGTTAAGGGAAATCGACCTGACGACACTGGAGGACAGGAGAGATAGGGGAGATATGATAACGACATATAAAATACTGAGAGGAATCGACAAGGTGGATAGAGACAGGATGCTCCAGAGATGGGACACAGCAACAAGGTTTCACAATTTGAAGTTGAAGACTCAGATGAATCACAGGGATGTTAGGAAGTATTTCTTCAGTCACAGAGTTGTCAGGAAATGGAATAGTCTGGGAAGTGATGTAGTGGAGGCAGGATCCATACATAGCTTTAAGAAGAGGTATGATAAAGCTCATGGAGCAGGGAGAGTGACCTAGTAGCGACCAATAAAGAGGCGGGGCCAGGAGCTGTGAATCGACCCCTACAAGCACAACTAGGTGAGTACACACACGTACTCGCTCTCATAAAATAATAAGTCACAATACCGTGGCTGGAACAATTCATAAATGATCCGTCCTGCAGCATTACAAGTCCCTTCTTTTTCAACATTCTTCCTCTACTACGTCATCTGTTTTTTTTATCTGCTAGTGTGGAAGATCTGAGGAAATTTGCTGCGGATTTTCTCTTCAGTAAAAGCTTTGTCATTGTGTGTGTAGTTTGAGTCTCTTCAGCGCTCTCTTAACCGTGTGTTCTAAAAGTATTTCCGGTGCTGCAGAGCTCAATTTCTGAAGGCTCTGATTTAAGATCGTTGCTCTTGTTGACATCACATTCTTTGAGAGAGAGCTTCTACTCTACCAGATGTGAGCAAGTTGACTTTTTCCTGTGTGTACACACACGATGGTTGTACACGCCTACACATGCCTGGTGTACAATCTGAACTTCGAGTGTACATATCTACAAGCACATTGTGCAAATGTATACAAACGTTTATACACCTACGCAATGTGTACCCCCCTACAGTCATTGATCATACACAGAATATACATACCTTCACCACAGTACATAGTATTGTCATACCAGGGGAGAGGAATGGGCATACTCTTTATTCCTGTTAGAGCTAATTACTAATATACCAATAAGTGACCATTTATAGTTTTTCCACCACTTACTAACCAAATTCTTGCTCTGAGTAATCAATCCTTCCCGTACTCAAAACAAGGAGTGCTGACTCTTGTTTTCGACATTAGAAGAACTTGAGAGAGTAGGTTCCACTCTTAATTGAAGAGGCATGCCTCTTCAATTTTAACACACACGCGCGCGCGCACGCACGCACACACACACACACACACACACACACACACACACACACACACACAGAGGCATCTATCACATTCCCCCCTTTCTCCCCCTTAAAAAATAACAGAGACTAGGGGAATCTTATTATCCTAAGCTATCATTATTTTTTTATCACCTTTAACTCTACGAATTCCTTAAACATTCTTCAACATCTAACAACTGATTAGTATGCCAACTTAAACAAAATGCTTAAGAAAAAAATCCATTTCTTACCCCAGGTATGACAGTGTACACATGCAGTGTGCATACCGTCACACACTGCAAATACACAGTACATATGCACAGCGTACACATGTCTACATACACAGTATATACTACAATGTAAATACCTTCATATACAAAAAAGTGTACATACATTGGCTATATACACAGTGTACATACATTGGCTATATACACACAGTGTACATACATTGGCTATATACACAGTGTACATACATTGGCTATATACGTACAGTGTAAACATACCCACACGCACGATAGCTACATACACACAATGTACATACACACTGGTCATACACGGTGTAAACATCTACACACATGGTATACACACAGTGCATACATACACGCATGCACACACTACATACCAAACATGCACACACTACATACCAAACATGCACACACTACATACCTACACACGTGCACACACTACATACCTACACACATTACATACCTAAACACAATGTTTTAATGAAACTCTGACAATTACAAATTGATGATTATTGCAAATGTTAATAGGAGGTGCAGTTGTTGTGCTGAAAGAGGCTGGTAATGGGCAACGACCAGCCAATTAGGCTTAAATTTCCAGAGTTTAATTGTCCAATTCCAGAGGGAAAACTTTTGTATTTGTTGTTCTCGAACACCACATCTCTGTGTTCGTTGTATTTGTTAACTTAATAACCTGCAAGCATGAGGGCTGCCTTCATGTCTGTGAAGGGCTCTTGATCCAAGGAACTGGAGATACCACTCCCCCTTCCTCGGATCAAACTATCCCCCCCAACGCTCTCATTTCCTAGTGGTGTATGACGCTGACGGGTTTTACCGATGATGATGATGATGATGGTGATGATGATGATGGTGATGATGATGATGATGACGATGATGGTGGTGATGATGATGATGATGGTGGTGGTGGTGATGATGATGATGATGATGGTGGTGATGATGATGATGGTGATGATGATGATGATGACGACGACGACGACGATGACGGTGATGATGGTGATGATGATGATGACGACGGGGTGCCAAAGTATGGGTATTGGTTAATTTTAATATTATCACTGGAAAAATAAACACATTAGCAGTATAATGTGATTCTTTATTGACAATGTTTGGCCCACACAGTGGGCTTTATCAAGTCACAAACGACTTGATAAAGCCCACTGTGTGGGCCAAACATTGTCAATAAAGGATCACATTATACTACTTGTGTGTTTATTTTTCCACTGCGTCCGTATTTTATACCATTTATTTCCAATGTTATCACTACAGGCCTAAAATTGAACATCGGTTTCGCCAAAAATGTTGGTGTCGTCCCATCTTCATTATTAATAATAATAATAAATATGACAATATAAATATAAAAAGTAACGTAAAATTAATAGTATTTTATTATGGTTGTGATGAGCGAGCACTGGTGCACACGCCAGTTACTATTTTAATATTTAATATAAAGTAACCCAGCTCAGTGGTACATATAAGATATTAACCAACTTTTCTCATGTCTACTCTGGCATTTATATTGTTAGCAACACTAAGATCATTACCTGCTTGACCAACTTTTATTCAGCCAATACCAGAGCCTGTTTTCAACCACGGACAATGATTGGCTAACTAAACGAGATTAATCAACCAATGGGAGAGCTGGGCTTTTCGTGGGAGAGGCTCCTGAATGCGTGGCAGTGATTGGCTGCATATATACGGTGTTTTCAGCCAACAGGGCGCCTTCCTAGGTCGGGGAACCGGGATAAATTACCCCAAATGGGGTAAAAATGAAACTCTCGGTGATGAAAGCTCAATAAACAAATAAAATTTAAAAAAAAAATTAACAAGAGAGGCAAATTATGAAAGGTGTATTTGTGGGAGAAGAGCTTGGAGGACTGGCAGAGGCATTTCTCGACCTTCGCTCCAACAATGGAGGACGCATTGAATTTCAGAACAACGCAGACCTGTCGTTTTTTGGATGTCAAGAGCTGAAATGGCTTTCAAAATTGCACATGAGGAAGCGATAAAATTACCGCTACCGTCTGCAACTACCCATCTTTGCGAACAAGCATTTTCCACTCTCATTAACTTAAAAACAAAGTATCGGTTGAACACCGCAGGCAGTGTCCAAATTACTCTGACATCAAAAAGCCCTAATTTTGATATATCAAAAACGAAATATCATTTCTCCAAAACCTGAAATGAAAATATTTTCAATGAGATACATTATTATATACACGTGGAAAATTCTCGAGGGATTAGTACCAAACTTGCACACGGGAGTCACTCCCTACGAAAGCAAAAGACTCGGCAGGCGATGTAACATCCCCCCAATGAAGAGCAGGGGTGCCACTAGCACGTTGAGGGACAACACAATAAGTGTCAGGGGCCCAAGATTGTTCAACTGCCTCCCAGCATACATCAGGGGGATTACCAACAAACCCCTGGCTGTCTTCAAGCAGGCACTGGACAGGCACCTAAAGTCGGTACCTGACCAGCCGGGCTGTGGTTCGTACGTTGGACTGCGTGCGGCCAGCAGTAACAGCCTGGTTGATCAGGCTCTGGTCCAACATGAGGCCTGGTCACGGACCGGGCCGCGGGGGCGTTGACCCCTGGAATTCTCTCCAGGTAGACTCCTCGTGTTTTCAGGATTCTGTGAACTCTCGAGTCTAGTGGGTAATTTCGCTGTACACAAATTTACTTTGTGCTAATACCCAAAAGAGTTCACCGACCTCTGTGCTAGATGATGCCAGGCGCTAACTGGTTGTTCTGTCAGCCACAGTGTGGCTGACCTGGCTTTGAATAAGGCAGCTTTCTGCCTTATTCAAAGCCAGGAAAAGCAGCCCCCAAGGGTCAGTCAGTAACTACCAATCCTTGACTTCAATAATTTCGTCGAACCTATTTTTGAAAATTATCCTCCATGTGTTAGCTCACTTTTAACTAACGTAGCTCATGTGATCTTGCATGTGCTGCTGCTCCTACCTTCTCTGAATTACGGCTGAAAGAGAGTAGTCGATGGGTGAAAAGTCTGCCTAGTAGGGTCACTGAAGCTAACATCTTGGGTACCTTCAAATTTATGTTAGATAAATAAAAGTTTGCCGATAACGATACCGTGAATTTTTTGGCCGATACCGATACCATGAAAATTTGCTGATACTCAACACATTTATTAACAAATCTGAAACTACCTCTTTATAAACCTATCACACTAACAAGCAAAAACAAAAACATTGTCGTGAAGTTAAATAACCACATCTAACTTTATTTAGTTGTTAACATGAACTTATCCCAGAGGTCCCTTCAGCGGTGCTGAGGACAGCATTCCTCAGCAGGTGAAGGGAAGCAAACAAGGTGAGTCACTATGGAACTACCCAGGGCATATTGCATCGCAGTAAACACTGAAACTATATATAAAAAAGGAAAAAAATGCATAGCGTCTTCCCAGAGGTAAACAGTTTGCTGTGAATATGTACAAGTTGTAGGGTCATGCGCGCACACGCAAGCGCGCCAGGAGTTACTATTAAAGGGAATGTTTACTCCAAATTGTATATAAAAAAAATTGGCCACTTATCTGTCATATACAATGTTGGTTTTATGATGAGTGGGCAACCACAAGCAACCAGGATGGAGGTGCGATAGTGCTGCCACCTGCTGATAATTCTCACAGTTACACAGGTACACAAACAGTGGCTTCTTCTAAGCCTTGCCCACAGCCCTACAAGGAACACCTCAATATACGTCATTACTAGTACATTTTTGTGCAAGCCCTGAGCCCGTAGAAGTCCTAGTGTCTGAGAACAGCAGGTAGTAAGGGGTAGCTCAAACTACTCGGGCCACAAGCTCTTTACGAACATAGAGGAACTTTCCCCTCTAATTGAAGGTTGTGCAGAGAAGTGGTTTTAAAACTGTGCAGACACCCGCAGTTCCACAGATCACCGCCCCCGCGGCCCGCCCTCAGACCAGTTACACCGTGAGAACACCTGCAGTGTGCATATACCCTATTAAAGTATATATGATACCTACATTGGAGGAACACTGGCAATGTGCTTCTATCAAGTTCTATATGATAGTTACACTGTGGGAGCACCTACAGTGTGCATCTACTCTGTTCTGTATGATAGATACATAGTGGGAATACCTGCACTGTGTTTCTGCCATGTTCTATATCATAGCTACACTGTGGGAACAAAATGTAGCTATGCTTCCCTGTCATATTCCATCACACAGGATGGATTGTATACACGAGGTAATGAAATCTGTCAACCTGAGCTGGGAGAGTTGAGCGTGGCGATAAGGATATCAAGTGTTCCACTGTGGGTTCAGCAGCTACGGTTTCCTCCCACCAAAACTGATCTTACCATTATTTGGGAACTCCATGTTTCAGGGTAACACTGTGGGCAAATTATGGGTGACGGGAAATAAGAAGCCACGCAGGGACAATTATGGGTGACGGGAAACAAGAAGCCACGCAGGGACAATTATGGGTGACGGGAAATAAGAAGCCACGCAGGGACAATTATGGGTGACGGGAAATAATAAGCCACGCAGGGACAATAATAAAACTGTTCTACAAGACGCATGATAAGTGAAGGATGCACCACTGCATCTGCTTCAGGAGCCACACTTTATTACCATCACAGTGAAGTCCTTCACTTAACCATTAACTAGAGACATGGGAAAGGGAAGTTGTGTTGTGAAGTGATACTCGTCTGTGAAGCTAACACTACCCTCACTGTATAGTCAACACCACAATCATTATAGCTACATTTCGCTCATCAGAAAAATTTATGAAACCAATACAAACAATACAATGTTGTTGTTAGCATCACTGTGGTGACCCGGGTCTCTTCCAATCTGGAAAAGGAGTGTCGGTGTTTGTACACACGGAGCAACGTTTACAGTGCCGTGAGGGCAGCCTAAGAGGGGGCCAGTGTGTCTTCTTTGGTACAAATCAAGTATTCCCTGTAGACACAAATACTGGACACTACTGAAATTAATTCCCTCCTTGGCTGTTCACAAACCCATGTACCCTATAACTCTACAATTACTGTATCATTATCAACAAGAATCACTTCCTTTACAGATATTAATGATACTAATAAACAAGGGTCTCATCTTCACACTCGCGTTAATCTTACTTCAAGATTAACAAGTTATATTTAACCTTAATATCAGTCTTTCATTCCTTTATTTTCCTCCCTCTACCTTTCCAATCTAGTTCTTTCTCTTCCTATCTGTCTGGCTGTCTGTGGTTCTATCCTGTCTCAAGAGTGAGTATATCACAGGACAGGTGATTGTGTGTGAGCCTGTCATGTGTCACCCCACTGTAGGCTCTGAAGACTCACCACCACCACCACCCAGAGTGATGGTCCCGCCACCACCACCACCCAGAGTGATGATGGTACCACCACCACAATTATCACCGCTAACATCATGAACATAAGCCCCAGCAGCACTACCATCACCATACTCACCGTCACTACAAAGGGCACGCCCAGAACTAGTACCACCTCCATCATTATCAATGGAACCCCCAAACTAGCGCTCGCATAAACATCACCTTAAAAATCATCTACACCACAACCACCATCAACACCACCACCACATTCAGCCACACTATCACCACCACGACAACCACCAATGTCAGCATCACTAGAACCAGTAACACTAGCATCACCACAACCAGTAACACTAGCATCACCACAACCAGTAACACTAGCATCACCACAACCAGTAACACTAGCATCACCACAACCAGTAACACTAGCATCACCACAACCAGTAACACTAGCATCACCACAACCAGTAACACTAGCATCACCACAACCAGTAACACTAGCATCACCACAACCAGTAACACTAGCATTACCACAACCAGTAACATTAGCATCACCACAACCAGTAACACTAGCATCACCACA
The DNA here is from genome assembly GCA_009830355.1 of Cherax destructor. Classification (NCBI taxonomy): domain Eukaryota; kingdom Metazoa; phylum Arthropoda; class Malacostraca; order Decapoda; family Parastacidae; genus Cherax; species Cherax destructor. The sequence goes on from WNWK01002185.1 coordinate 122,303, forward strand.
ACCAGTAACACTAGCATCACCACAACCAGTAACACTAGCATCACCACAACGACAACCACAATCACCACCACCACCACGAGCATCCCCACCAGAACCACCAATAACCAGCACCAGAACCATAACAACCAGCAGCATTACCAGCATCAGAACCACCACAACAACCAGCAGCATCACCAGCACCAGAAACACCACAACCAGCAGTATCACCAGCACCAGAACCACAACAACAACCAGCAGCATCACCAGCACCAGAACCACAACAACCAGCATCACCAGCCCCAGAACCACAACAACCAGCATCACCAGCCCCAGAACCACAACAACCAGCATCACCAGCCCCAGAACCACAACAACCAGCATCACCAGCCCCAGAACCACAACAATCAGCAACAGAACCACAACAACCAGCATCACCAGCACCAGAACCACCACAACAACCAGCATTAGAACCACAACCACCAGTATCACCAGCACCTAAACTACCACAACTACCAGCAGCATCACCGGCACCACCACAACCACCAGCACCTAAACTACCACCACAACCCCCAGTATCACCAGCACCTGAACTACCACAACTACCAGCAGCAACATGAGTCACGCCTGCTAGTGAAAGTGAGGTGGGTCCCAGGTACTGCTACTTCACACAGTATTACTTTCAACCCCCAAACTGTAGAGGAAGTTACGGGGAGGGAGGGGAGAGGGGCCAGCTGTCTTACACAACACCTGCTGCTGGTCACCAGTAAACAAGTAGCCAGCTGTCTTACATAACACAGCTAAACAACACCTGCTGCTGGTCACAAGTAAACTAGCAGCCAGCTGTCTTACATAACACAGCTACACAACACCTGCTGCTGGTCACCAGTAAACTAGCAGCCAGCTGTCTTACATAACACAGCTACACAACACCTGCTGCTGGTCACCAGTAAACTAGCAGCCAGCTGTCTTACATAACACAGCTACACAACACCTGCTGCTGGTCACCAGTAAACTAGCAGCCAGCTGTCTTACATAACACAGCTACACAACACCTGCTGCTGGTCACCAGTAAACTAGCAGCCAGCTGTCTTACATAACACAGCTACACAACACCTGCTGCTGGTCACCAGTAAACTAGCAGCCACTGTCTTACATAACACAGCTACACAACACCTGCTGCTGGTCACCAGTAAACTAGCAGCCAGCTGTCTTACATAACACAGCTACACAACACCTGTTGCTGGTCACCAGTAAACTAGCAGCCAGCTGTCGGATAACAATATGATGTTTAAGGAGGACAAGTTTCAATTACTCCGCTATGATAGAATGAAGGAGATACAGTAACAGAGTACAGGACAACATCAAATCATTCAATAGAGTGAAAGTCCCATGTGCGAGACTTTGTAGTAATTACCGAAGATCTCGCATTCAAGGATCACAACAATGTTGCCACTGCTACCGCAAGAAAAATAATAGGTTGCATATCTATAACTTTCAAGACAAGACATGCTGAGCCAATGATATTCTTCAAGTCATTTGTTTTCTCCAGACTGAAATACTGCTCAATACTGGCTCACTTCAAGGCAGGCGAGATTGCCGAGCTGGAAAACATAGAGAACTTTCACTGCTCGTACACTCAGCCAAGCATCTGAAGTACTGGGGATGCTTGAAGTCCCTTCAGCTGTATTCCTTGGAACGCAGGCGAGAAAGATACATAATTTACATTTGCAAAATCTTGGTGGGATTGGTCCCAAACCTGAACACCGAAATCACTCGGCATGACAAGAGAATTGGCAAACCGTGCAAAATACCTTCACTAAAAGCAGGGGCGCGAAGAGTACACAAAGAGAGAGCTCAATGAGTGTCAGAAGTCCCCAACTCTTCAACTTCCTCTCCCCTTGCCTACGGGGAAATATCACGAGCCTATGCCGTTTTCAAGAGGGAAATAGACTAATTCCTCAAGTGAATGCTTGACAAGCTGGGCTGTGGTTCAAATGTTGGACTACGTGCGGCCAGCAGTAACAGCCTGGCTAATCAGACCTTGATTCACCAGGAAGCTTGGTCTGGGACCGGGCCGCGGGGAAACCGAGTTCTTCCCCGGAAACGTCATCCAGGTATCCCTTAGGTTACACAGCTATGTAACACCTGCTGTTGGTCACCAGTACACAGTAGCCAGCTGTCTTACACAACACCTGCTGCTGGTCACCAGTAAACAAGTAGCCACTTGTCTTACATAACACCTGCTGCTGGTCACTATTAAAGTAGTCAGGTGTCTTACATAACACAGATACCCACAACACCTGCTGCAGCAGATGATCGTATGAATAAAGTAGCCAAAACCTAGAGGTTTCCAGCCTTCATAAAACACTAACACTCCTTATCTTCCTGTCAAAATATGAACACTTACCATTGTTCTTACGAACACAACAATGACAAACACATCCAACGACAGTCGTCACGTACCCAGTAATTACGTATGCCCTTCTAAAAGAAAAAAAAGTAATACATAACAGTTAGATCTTGAAAGGAGCAAAAACGTGTAGTCACTCATTTTGCATTCGTCGTTTTTGTATGTGGTGGTCGAGTCTTGGTTGTGCCTTTTATGCTTCATTAAACTGTATTACTGTAATTCCGGGTCCTAGCCCAGTAGCAGAGTTGCTCTTATACTATGTGCGGAGTTTGTCTCCACCATTTCCATGCTACAGTGTATTCTATGTGTAGCATCAAGTAGTACAGGAACAAATAGTGAGTGTGTATAGAGTTACAGTTAGCGTGGGTGTATTCACAGGTGTAGCATCACGTGGTACAGGAAGACATTATGGTGAGAGTGTACGGGTACAGTAAGTGTGGGTGTACTCATAGGCGTATGATCATGTGGTACAGGAAGACATGGTGAGAGTGTAGAGCTACAGTAAGTGTGGGTGTACTCACAAGTGTAGCATCACGTCGTACAGGAAGACACCGTCGGCCAGCGCTGCATACGTCAGTCCACCGCCACCGTCGCTCTCGAACGTCCGCACCTGCAGTGAAAGACCACTCAGTAAACAAAGATCATGACGCATATTCTGAGGGGAGGAAGAAGAAAGGAAGGGAGAGGGAAGAGAAAGAGAATATTTCAGTGAGTACACACACCACCGGTCATGGTGTTTACTCTCTCATTGGTGTTTGCCAGGGTCAGATCTCAGTTACTGGCCCTGCCCACTTGAACTACGTCAACTGCCATTACAGGTTTCAGAACTTTTGTGTATTGTCACATCTACTCTTGAACAAGGCATAATGTCTCCACCTCGCCCTCATCCACCTCATTCCATTTATCTACCAGCCTAGGAATAAAGAATGATTTCAAGCAGTTACTTTCTCTCTGCCCTGTCAATTCCTCATGTAATCACGTATACCCGAGCTCTCCTCCTCCATCATCTGGTACTGTTCCTTTAGTTTCTCTCCATGGTGCATGTGTGTAATTAATCACTGGTAATTACTTATATAACTGACGACGGTTATCGAGCTCATCTCCTCAACAGTCGGCTCAGTCCAACTGCTGGTGCTCACGACACGCAGATTAACGTTAAGCACCACATAAACAATGAGACCTCAACACAGAGTACTGAGGATATAGTAGAACAGCTGTGCGAGTCCATAACCAAGAATTCAAGAAGTCGCTAGAGACTGGACAACTACCGGGCAGTTGGAAATTTGTTAATGTAGACTACATTTAGGGAAACAGACAAGCGACGCTGAACTACAAACCAGTATCAGCGAATTGCATAATTCTTAAAAAGGGATTTTCAGGATGAGTCTATCTAACGAAACTACTGGAGTTCTATGACAGTTGCCGAAAAACAATAGATAGGAATAGGTGGACTGCATTTTCCTTCATTGCAAGGAAGCATTTGACACAGTTTACTACCGCATGCAAATCTACGAGCAATAAGATCAAACAGACAAGGCCTAAAGTTTACCAATGAACACATGAAATGCAAGAATAATTGTGATGGTATGGGAGGAAGCGAGACCGGAGACGGAACTTCAATAAGCTACAAAAGTTCACAAACATAAACAAGTATTTGGTAGTGAATCACAGCGACTACAGCGCTGGAAAAACACGTCAACTGACTCTGGTAACCTGCGTATCCCAGAACAACCTTTGGTATTCTGCACATAATGTAAGGCCCATATGAGAATACGCAGCACCAGCGTGGAACCCTCGCCTGACCAAAAATATTCAGAAACTTGAAAAGGTCTAAAACTTTGCAGTCAAGACTAATTCCCAATGAGGAGAGTGCACTAAGAGTCCTAAACCTAACAACTGGAAGAGAGGACGACCAGGGAAAAAATAATTATTACATACCAAATACTAAAAAAAAAAAAATAATAGGGTAGACAAGTGCTGGGAGCAGCAACAAGGGAACATAAGGAAGCTAATGCCACGAATAAATCACAGGGACGTTAGAACATTTTTTCAGACTCCGGGTAAGTTGAGAGATGGAATGAAGTGTACCTTGGAAACGGACACTGTACAGTTTCAAGAGTAGGTACGACATGGCACACTAGGCCAGAAACCAACAATACCGTGTTTTTATGAGGCGGGGACCACAAGTCTAGATTCGACCTCAATAAACAGAAATCTGCCAATATAAATCTGAGAACAAATCAACGAGTACAAATCTGCGAGTATAAATCGTTGAGTAGACGTGGAGGCACGCACGAGCAAGCGTGCATTATAGCAGAGACATGCAAGCAAGCACCACAGCCACTCAGCTGTTCCCCTAACAAACATGAGGCATGTTTTATTTACGGTAACATTACCACTGTTCCCCACCTCCCTTCTTGTTGGTGGTACCCTCCTCCACCAACAGCGGAAACGGTAGCAGCAAAATGCAGCAACGACAGAAATAACAGCACCAGCAAAAACAGCAACAGCAACAATGGCGGCGGCAGCAGCACTAGAAACAGCAGTGGCAGCAACAGCATCATGACTTCTGAGTGGAGGGAAGGAAGAGAGAGTCCTTAGTGATGGAGGTAGAAGTTACCTAGGAGGAAGAGAGTGCAACAATATGTGCTGCAGAGTTGTAACCAACCACCCTTACCCGATGACCCAGTTCTCATTTTCACGTGCACACACATCCATACACACGTCTCCACACGTGCGTACACACACGCGCACGAGCGCAAATACACGTGTAACACTGATGGTCAGAAACCACTGGAGATTAGAGGAATTAGGACACCTGAAAATGTGATTTGAGATACTAAACAGCAGGTACCGTAATGTCCGGAGAGACGAGAGTAATTGTGGCAGTGATATATAATCCACCACCCAACAATAATGTCAACAATCTATTACTTGTGTAGTTTATATGTCCTAGAAACATTTATAGGCAGGCTCCCTGGCCAGGCCTTGTCACGTGACCCCCGTTTGAGCCGACACACCTAGGCTGTAGCCCTCGCTCTCATTCTCGCATTCTCGTGCAAGCTTACCAGACGGACAAGCTGAGCTCCGCCACGATTACCAATACAAGGCCTCAGTAACGAACCCCATAACAATAAGAGGCCAAGGAAGTAGCATAATCACGAAAAAAGAACTTATGGAAACAGTGAGAGCAAGAAGGAAAGCTAAACTCCTAGTACTAAATTTCAACCATAAGGAGTTGGGCTGGGAAAACTGGGAGGCCCACGGTAGACTAGAAACATAGAGTGAAACTTATGGAAGCAGTGATGAAGAATATGCCGAGTCATGTTTAGGAAACAAGAGGAGCGATGAACCAGCGAGACTTGATGTGGCTTTCACACAAGATGAATAGGACATAGGTAAAATTATTTATGGGAAGTCATTAGGTGCCAGCAATCGTATGGTGCTAAGTTTTGAATGCCTGGCGGTAATGGGGATAGAGAAAGAAATGAAGGAAAAGAAAACAGGACTACAGAAGGGGAGGACTATGATGGTATGAGAAACTTTTTTGAGAAGCACAATGGGGAAAAAAAACTTAAGAGAAAATCTGTGCAAGAAAGGATGGAGATAACAGAGTCAAAGATGCCAAGAGACAAAGGAAAGATCCATAACAAGCATGAAGAAAATAAACAAGAAACAGAATAAAAAGGGAGAACACATGAGTTAATTAGGAATGCAGAAGACAAAAGGAGGTGCAAGGAGGTCTTGAAGAAATATGAAGCAAATCAAACTGCAGAAAGCCCACAAACAAGCAGGAACTAGAAATAGAAAAATGCAAGAATAAGAAGCCGAAAAAAAACCTTTGAAAATGATATAGCGTCAAATAATTAAACAACCAAAGTTACTAAACAGCCACACGGGAAAAAGAGAAGACTGAAGGATCGAGTAATAAGGCTAAAAGTGGGAGGGAAGTTGGCTAAGAATGACAGAAGTACGCGGAGAGCTTAGCAAAAGATTAAGAGAGATCGTCACAGTAGAAACTGGAACTAAAAAGCATTATCACAACAAAAGAACAAGTGATGAAACCACAACACGAGCTTGGGACTACACAACATGGGTGCCGAGGAAAGGAGCAGAATTACTGTGTGATCCCTCAGTAATGATATTCAACCAATCTGGCCTACCTTCAGCTTTACGAGGACTGCCTGGGTCATTGTCCCCGCGGCTGAGTCCCAGACCAAACCTCCCGGGTGCTCGTCTAATCGATCAACCTTGTTTAGTTGCTATCACGTAAGTTTTTTTTTTTAATCTCATGATCAATATTTCGGCTATTTAACGTTCAATAAGTACATACGTTAACTGACAAATCATTGGCATTATATTATGCATAAATATTATTGAGGCAATCAGTCCCTCAACCTAGAGTCTATGTAATCAGTACATCAATCTTGATAAGAATACAGCATACGCGGAGAAGAGGCTTGTATACTGCAGACAGATGAGGTGAAGCAGTCGTAGGCGGTGTCACAATGGACAAGTCCACAAGTGGAAGTAGGTCATTAATATAGGTTTAGGCAAGCGTAGAATTCCCTGTATCAAGATCCTAAGATGTTGCTGTGTCTGACAGGAATGATGATAATTGGTTCAGAGAACAAACAATTGGTAAATTAGACATAGGTGCAACACTTGGGTATCTTTATTGAGAAAACATTTCGCCACACAGTGGCTTCATTAGTCCAATGCTAAGAAGAATGAGGGAATGATTACCTCAAACTCATGATCTTCAACATTTTTCTTTATATTGGACTGATGAAGCCAGTGTGTGGCGAAACGTTTCCTTAGTAAAGATACCTAAGTGTTGCACATGCGCCTAGTCCAGCAGCAGTCAGCCATCAATGTGATCGTCAGGTTCTCCTTCATATCTCAGATTTGAATTAAGCGTTCAAAAATTATTTAGAAACAAAATGTTTTTAAACAAACTGAAACCTTCGTTAGCTAGTGTTATTAAAATAAGAAAAGAAAATAATCTGGACATTTAAAAAAGTCACATTGTGACTTTGTAAATGTGACACTGTGACTTTGTAAATGGTCCCAGACGGACCGAAACGTCGTCGTACGCTTCTCTCTTATGTGCGGGTTATTTGTGTTTTGTTCCAGTCACGGTATTGTGCCTTTTTGTTCTTTCTTTACTACTACAGGAGCGTGAAAAAGCCACCGTGGACGCGCTGCTTGAAATGCCGTTTTATTTACTAGGCTGAGGCCACCACAGCAACCATTGATGGAGTGGCTCACCTTGCCAGTCATAGCTACACTCCGCCGCACCAGAAAAACTTACTAGTGACTCAAGTCTGACGATGCAGCTTCTATTAACATCATGTAAATGGTTTGTGCCTCAGTGAGAACAACTTAGGCCACATTAATTTGATCCAAGTTCATGACATAGGTACTGTGGAGATACATGTGGCGAAGGAGCGCCCGGCTGTGTACAGGGTGATGCTGGTGATACACACAAAAAAAAGACTGCTAAAAAAATAAACTTAAATGTGTTTACCTTTAGTTATAATTTTTGCAATTGATATATTACCGTGCAATGAGGAATGCCAGACAGCAGGACGTAATCGACGGTGTCTCGAGTGAATGAGCTTAATGGCACTAGAAGTATGCTCCAGACACGTAATATTAAGGTGGAAGTTATATAGATACACTCTCTCTTCTGCCAAAGACGAAGACTCGTAGATATAAAAAAATATCCTATCACAGAAATATTTTTGTATCCTAAACTGAAAGTTTCATAAAGAGTCCGACTGCAACCGATAGATCATTACGTGGTCTTAATACAATGGAAGACAAAGAATGAAAGATGTGATGTATATACACAGTCCTTGCAAGTCTTCGACAAGTGTGAACAAGGTTCAATAGCTCATAAAATAAGTGCAAGAGGAATAACTTGAAAAGTGGGCAGATGAATATTCAACTTTCTAACAAACAGAACCAAAGAAGTAACAGTGAACAAAGTAAAAACATTGGCTAACACAGTGAAAAGTTGTTCAAGGCAAAGTATTCACCCAAATTCTCTCTCATTTCTGATAGACTTAAACAATAGCACCGTATCATACTTTGAACATGATACATTATTAGAATTTGTACGACATTATATTCTATTGAGAATAAAGAAAATCTCAAGTCGATATTAATCAGGTTTTTCCGTGGGCCACAGAAAACAATATAATGTTCAATTAGAACAAATTTCAGTTACGTCGCTATGGAAAAAACTGTGAAAATCAAAATTATAATGGAGTATAAAACAAACTTAATACTTCTGATAATGTCAAATCTCACATTCAAGAATCACAATAGTGACAACTGCAAGGATAATGATAAGCTAGATCACTAGAACCTCCAAAACAAAGATGATAGTTTCAGTCGCTTGTTCTTTATAGACTGGAATGTTGATATACACTAACAAACAACCCCTTTAAAGGGGCTGTTAGTGTACAGTCAAGCACCTAAATTATTTAGTGCTTGAAGTCCCTTGAGCTGTACTCCTTGGAATGTACAATAGAAAGTTAAATCGTAATTTACACTTGGAAAATTCTGCAGGGATTGTCCAAATCTGCACAACGAAATAACCGCTTTTAAGAGAAATTAACTTGGCAAACGGTGCAAAATATCCCCAGTGAAAAGAATACATTTAAAAAACTAACTCAAGAAGTGTAAAGGGACCAAGACTCTTCAGTGCCCGCCCATCATACAAAACTGCAATTAGCAACAGACCTCTAGCTGTATTAATGGTGTTAGAACATTAATAACGGCTTGACAAAGCTCCTGGAGAGCGAAACGTTGCCACAATAAAATGTCACATTTGCTGCACTTGTGTCCTTTTACCTAACAGACCTCTAGCTGTCAAGATGGAACTGGATAAGTTAAGGTCGTGATGAGTCGACCGTGGTACCTACGTCACAGTACATGCCGTGGTACCTACGTCACAGTACATGCCGTGGTACCTACGTCACAGTACATGCTGTGGTGCATACGTCACAGTACATGCCGTGGTGCCTACGTCACAGTACATGCCGTGGTGCCTACGTCACAGTACATGCCGTGGTGCCTACGTCACAGTACATGCTGTGGTGCATACGTCACAGTACATGCCGTGGTGCCTACGTCACAGTACATGCCGTGGTGCCTACGTCACAGTACATGCCGTGGTACCTACGTCACAGTACATGCCGTGGTGCCTACGTCACAGTACATGCCGTGGTACCTACGTCACAGTACATGCCGTGGTGCCTACGTCACAGTACATGCCGTGGTGCCTACGTCACAGTACATGCCGTGGTGCCTACGTCACAGTACATGCCGTGGTGCCTACGTCACAGTACATACTGTGGTGCATACGTCACAGTACATGCCGTGGTGCCTACGTCACAGTACATGCTGTGGTGCATACGTCACAGTACATGCTGTGGTGCCTACGTCACAGTACATGCTGTGGTGCCTACGTCACAGTACATGCCGTGGTGCCTACGTCACAGTACATGCCGTGGTGCCTACGTCAGAGTACATGCTGTGGTGCCTACGTCAGAGTACATGCCGTGGTGCCTACGAGAGAGTACATGCCGTGGTGCCTACGTGAGAGTACATGCCGTGGTGCCTACGTGAGAGTATATGCCGTGGTGCCTACGTGAGAGTACATGCCGTGGTGCCTACGTGAGAGTACATGCCGTGGTGCCTAAGTGAGAGTACATGCTGTGGTGCCTACGTGAGAGTACTTGCCGTGGTGCCAAAGTGAGAGTAAATGCTGTGGTGCCTAAGTGAGAGTACATGCTGTGGTGCCTACGTGAGAGTACATGCTGTGGTGCCTACGTGAGAGTACATGCTGTGGTGCCTACGTGAGAGTACATGCTGTGGTGCCTACGTGAGAGTACATGCCGTGGTGCCTAAGTGAGAGTACATGCTGTGGTGCCTAAGTGAGAGTATATGCTGTGGTGCCTACGTGAGAGTACATGCCGTGGTGCCTAAGTGAGAGTACATGCTGTGGTGCCTACGTGAGAGTACATGCTGTGGTGCCTAAGTGAGAGTACATGCTGTGGTGCCTACGTGAGAGTACATGATGTGGTGCCTACGTGAGAGTACATGCTGTGGTGCCTACGTGAGAGTACATGCTGTGGTGCCTACGTCAGAGTACATGCCGTGGTGCCTACGTCAGAGTACATGTACACGGTTAACATGAAAAGCCTTATTATATAAACATTTAACCATGAGATCTGGTTTGGAACCGGCCTGGAGGGAGGGGGGGGTGAGCGTCTTCATCTAACAACAGGGAGACATGATTACGATATACAAGATTTTTAGATGAACTGATATGACGGATAGGGATAAACAAGTTAAATTATGTGAACCAAGGTAAGAAGAACAGGTGAAGATGGAGAGAGATGAACCATGCACTGAACAAGGAAGTGGTGAAGACAAACTCAATACACAGCTTCAAGAGTCGGGAATCAAGAATGGCGATGAAAGTAGTCTTGGTGGTGCAAGCTCTGGCCATTCCTTGAAGCAGGGAGGCCCTGGCTGCACAACTTAGTGCAGGAGTCTGGGAGTACCATCACATTCATGCTTAAACAACCATGCTCATTCCAAGCCTACCCGAAGAACTAAGCCTAAGCAAAGCTAAAGATAACTCCAGGCACTACACCTGAATATGTCAAAGATAACTCTAGGAACTACACCTGATCATGTTAACAAAGATAACTACACCTGATCATGCCAAACAAAGATAACTACACCTGATCATGCCAAACAAAGATAACTACACCTGATCATGCCAAACAAAGATAACTACACCTGATCATGCCAAACAAAGATAACTACACCTGATCATGCCAAACAAAGATAACTCCAGGAACTACACCTGATCATGTCAAACGAAGATAACTCCAGGAACCACACCTGATCACGCAACTCCAACATTTACAAGGATTGCCTTTTTTTTATACGAAAAATAATTATAACCTACGCGATCGCACGCTCATGCCATCACTGACGTCAGTACACATACACACTAGTAGCGAAGAGGAGGGGCCAGGAGCTTTTAATCGACCCCTGAAACCCCATATAGGTGAGTACGCGCACATACACAGAGTTACAAAATCAGTGATGACGACCCCGCTAAAGAGTCCATTAAGGTTAACCATTATCATCTCCAGAGTGTACAGAGGTTAACAAATAAGACTAAGAGTAATTCCGAGATTGACCAAGTATAAAATATTAGCAGAGTTCCGAGTTGTTCTCCCTGAGCCCGGCCATGGGCCAGGCTCGTCTGGTGCTTGCCTGGTCAACCAGGCTGTTGTTAGGTAAAAGAACACAAGTGCAACTAACATACTGTCGGTAATTCTACCAACATTATTACAACCAGACTGTTACTGCTGGTGCCCCGCAGCCCCACATATCCATCACAGACTGGCGGATCCGGCACCTGGTCCAGTTTCCTCTTAATGACTTCTACGCTTGTTCCAGCAGCGTTTCTGATATCTTCTGGTAAGATGCCGAATAATCTGGGACCACGAATGTTGGGGTCAGCATTGGGCCTTTTGTTGTTCACAATATACATAAACGACATAGATGAAGGAATAAATAGCGACATAAACAAGTATGCTCATAACATCAAAATATAGTCCACCTGTGGAAAAAATCCAAGCATAGAATTCGTGTCTTCATTATATAATCCCCTTCACATCTATGGAACTGAACTTTTCTCTAGGCCGAGGGACTGACCACCTCAAATACTTTTTCTCCAAGGTTGACGGACTGTTACATCATCTTTATTTCATTTCTACTGCTGCCTTTGTATTTGACTGAAGAAGCCTACTGTGAAGGCGAAACGTTTCACGAATAAAGATACCCAAGTGTTGCACATGTGTCTTTAATCTTCAAATGATATTTTATACCATTTTTCAACAATCAGAAATCTTTCCTACGTGGAGAGACTGAGGGAACTAAATCTGCACTCACTAGAAAAGCATATAATTAGGGAGGATATGACTGAGGTGTATACATGGAAGACAGGAATAAATAAAGGAGATGTAAATGACGTCCTAAAAATATCTACCTAGAAAAGATTCGCAACAATGGGTTCAAGTTGGAAAAACTTAGATTTAGAAAGGATATACCTTACCTTTACCTTTGATATACCTTTGAAGAGTTTCGAGAGTTTATCTACTCTCTGAGCCCGGCCATGGGCCAGGCTCATCCGGTGCTTGCCTGGTCAACCAGGCTGTTACTGCTGGAGGCCCGCTGCCCCACATATCCATCAGGTGAAGCATTCAGGTGACCTTAACCGTGTCAGGGATGTCGACATGAGTGATAAGAAACTTGCAAGTTTCGACGTCACTGCCTTATTCACCAATGTTCTAGTTGATCAAGCCATTGATCGTCACAGGGTGATTAACGATGATACAGAGTTACCTGTACCTTGCCAGGATGATACAGAGTTACCTGTACCTTGCCAGGATGATACAGAGTTACCTGTACCTTGCCAGGATGATACAGAGTTACCTGTACCTTGCCAGGATGATACAGAGTTACCTGTACCTTGCCAGGATTTTGTGAGCCTTGTCGAACTATGCGTTCGTTATAACTGTTTTAGGTTCGAAGACAACAAGTATCAACAAGTATCAACAAGTATCAACAAGTGTTCAGGCTAGCCATGGGCTCACCCCTTAGTGCAGTATTAGCCAATTTATATATGGAGGACCTAGAATCCAGACGGATCCTCAATAACATCCCTAGATCAGTTACATGAATGCAGTACTTTGATGATATTTTGGCCATTGTACCCAAAAATCTGGTATATTTATGTTAATTATTCCGGGGATCAACTCCCTCTCCCATTTCCCCCAAGACCCGGTATTAAACTAGGCCTCCTCTGAAATGTCCCAGGAAAAAAGAACAATCAAGAAATGCAGGTAACGTGACAAAAGAGGGTATAACAGGACCGCAAATGATAGGAACCTTCAGGATTTAGAGGCAGTGGCCTAGAGCAGATTAGGCTTTCGCAAGCACGTAGTGGCGAGTGAAAAGCAACACGGATTCAGGGATGGGAAGTCACGTTTATTGCACTTTTGTGACAGAATTACTGAGATAAATTAAAAAGAATGGGCGGACTGTATTTCCTGGACTGCAAGAGAGCATTTGACATGGCCTCCACCAAAAATTGGATGGCCGTACAAATATAAAGTGACGAAAACTGGGGAGGGTGCAAGACCAAAATATCGCATAAGTGAAGAGCAATTAACTGAATCAAATGAAAAAGGACCCTATTTTTAACACCAAATCTGCACCCAGAAACTCTCACTAAGCAAATAATGTGGGCGGCACACGCCAAACTAGCACACATAAGAACTACATTCTGGAGAAGTCAGTGTTCGGAAAACACTGAAACCTATGACCGACGAATTCGCGTACGCTAACGTGGTGCCAAGCCTAATTAAACACACACAAAATAATACAAGAACGTCCAAAGGCTTGACACAAAGCTCGTAACGGAACTAAAGAACAGTGGTTACGAAGACCACAGAAGCTTGAAACTCTCAACACTTGAACAGAGACAGAGAGGACAGGAACACATCATATTACTCTAGAGAAATATACAAGGAAAACACAGACTGCTCAGCGTGACGGAAATCAGAACAATAAGGACAGATGGAAATTTAAAGTATGAATTATAAAGAGATTGGGGAACACATCTACAGAATTTATTGTAGTACAGTAGATAAGAGGAACACACTAAAGCGCCTTGTATAGGAAACAAAAAATAAGGCACACTGAAGGACGTTAGGAAATATTTCCCAAGTCTCAGGGCGTCAGACAAATGGAATGAGGAAGTGGTGGACGTAAACTCAATACACAGTTGCAAGGTAGGAAAAGCCAGACCAGGCCAGAGCCCAGTAAATATCGGTCAGGTAGCTTGAGAGGAACCACCACCAGTTTCGGTGTTACACCATTAGTATAACTCTAAATACACGAATTTCCAAGAACCATTCAACACTGCCAGGAGAAATTTGCAAGGTGGAGATGGGGTCGAGGAGGCAACAAAATGACTACCTGATGAAAACAATATAATATATATACTCAATAATATAACCTACAATGAGACAGAAACGCACAAGATTAATTGCTTTGTATATTTCGATCCCTTTCTGGGATCCTTTTCTGGGATCCCCTTCTGAGATCCTCTTCTGGGATCCTCTTCAGTAGATGATCCCAGAAAGGGATCGAAATATACAAATCAATTAATTTTATGTGGTTTCTGTCTCCATGTGAGTTATTGAGCATTGACAAGTGTCTATTACACTTATCTACACACACACACACACACACACACACACACACACACACACACACATACATACATTTGAGATATTAAAAAGTAATGGTGAGGAGGAAGAGTCAAGGTGGGTATCAGTTATAAACAATCTCTCTCAGGAAAGATGTAAACAAATATGATACTTCTACCAAACTTCGGGAGCAGTCCAGTAAATGGCTGCTGAAATTCAACCACAAGTGGAAGGTCATAGAGCTGAGAGACTGGGAGACGAAGCTTGACTTTTGTATTTAAATTTATAAAAACTTATAAAATGAAAAAAGTGGAAATGGTCTCAAGAAATTTCAACTCTCCCCTCGTATACAAAAGGAATTACTAAGAGAATCCTAGCTGTTTTAAAGAGGGAACTGATAGTTAATATAGTCATTTAGTGATCAGCGGTGACGTGGTGGCTACGCTGGACGGCAGCTGGAGTGTTCAGGCCATCAACTAAGAGTTCTGTCACAAGAATCCACGTGAGGTAAGGCACGTACATCACTCGGATTACCAAGGCTGGCACTGGTAAGAGGTTGCTAATGACGTGCCTGACTTAGGGTCTGCGGCTATCCTACCTAGGTATTTGTGTCTGCAGACTCCAAAGTTTTTGCCGTGTTTTAGCCAAAGAACCTTACAATTGGGCGTTATCAGCTCATCAATAAGTCATGTGATTTTCCCAGACTAAGAAATAAAAAATATTCAACATTTACTTTCGCGAAGTCATACCAAGAGTATGCAGAGCCAGGCTAGAACCCCAAGTTAAGGAAGAACAAGTCTACAGAAACTATAGATTTGCCACCACATTAGTCTGACAGTTAGGGTGCATGAACTACAAACACAAGCTAAACCTCACACCACTGAAATAAACAAAAAAAAGACCTTGCGAAAACAATAACGAAATACAAGATAGTCTGGAGGCGTTAACAGACGATAATGATGATTTAACAAGAGAGGGAGAAAGGAAGTTGCAGAAGCAGAATAAAGAATCACAAATTGAAATCTCTCAACGAAATCTGCCAAAGAGATTTTATATACAAAAAAATCATTGTAAGGGCAGTGGAGAAGTGGTAAGAACTAGATGTGGAGCATGGTGATAAACTATGAGTTGCCCGGTACAGACCCAGCAGTGGCGGTGGCTACTCCATGAAACATTTGTTAAAACTTTACATAGCTCTGGGACCAATAAGTAAAGCTTTGCATGCAATAATTACGATACACACACTCATGCAAGCTGGTATGGAATCAATACACGTATATCACTGCTGGTATGGAATCAATATTTATCACTGCTGGTAAGGAATCAATACACGATGTAAACCACTGAGAAACAGTGTCAAAGCACTGTGAATGTATTCTACAGTGAGGAACACAGCTCCTGTATATCATTTACACGGAAAATAATTACAGACTGGGTTCATAATCTGAATGATAATGACAATAAGTGCGACATTATTGACTTCTTCATTGATGATGCCCAGGAAGTTAACACAGTATGTGTGGTACCTTTATTGCCCTGGGCTCAAGCATCCTGTAGTTAATGCAGTGTATCAGGCTAGATAGGCACTTAACCACAACTGATGTAGCCAGACTCTCACAGCTGCTATACTCACACTAACTTGTCATCATGCCACTGTATGTATGTGCAAATGTAATGAATGAACACCAAATCACTTAATCTCTCCTCTGACAACTTTCACGAATTATAACACCAAATATTAGATCACTTCCTATATCATTAGATGACAATCATATACCTGGAGTGAAATGGGACTTTCAGAATCGGGAGATGAGGAAGCTACAAAAAAAAAAAAAGGAAAATTGCAGTCTCGCTCTAATTACTCTACAATCTAGTGTGGACTCAACCATGTATGTACACACTCAATGCCTCGCCATTTAATTACGACTCACGAGTAAAATGTCAACAACATAGTTGAAGCAGGTCAGGAAGTATCCGATTATGAGAAGGATGAGGGGGGTAGGCGTACATGTTCTTGGTAGGAATGAATTTGCAGATTACCACTTCGAAACAACATAACGTCGTAACTGTGGTCCAAGAGCTGGAGCTTTGACAGAACACATGCAGCAGATAAGATATATACAAGTTCTCTCTCATTTGGCACAAGTAACAAACAGCAATTAGTCGCTGGCCTCTAAAGTGGCCAGTAGTGACTTATATTCAGTGAGAAATGAAAAAGTATGGATCCAGGTCAAGGTTCTCTTGTCTTTAAGAGTTGATGGAGCAGGAAGAGATAGCTACTGAAATAACGCTCATGTGATCTCCACGCTACTCTGCCACTATCAACAGTATCAATGATTCAGACGGAAAGAACATTCTAGAGATAGCCTCTGAGTGTTACATTTTTCACGACTTCGAATGTTGAGTATATACAAAAATAGGCATGCACTAAGAAGTCTTAAAGTAGTCGAGTATGATGGGTTGGCAGAAGTATATACACACATGCTCGTGACTGTTCTTAAAGCCTTCTTTTATTATACTGTAAGTATGTATGCATTATACATAAGTCTGATCCATCAATTTTTCAAACATACTAAGAAACAAGAATAAACAAAGGTTTGCAACGAAGTTAGGAGCTGAGAGGAAAAGGCCATGAGGAGAAACTAAGAACTCAATCTAAGAAACTTACAGTGGATGAGCTACAGGAAGGTTGAGAAACTTTTTTTTCAATAGCAGAAAAGTAAATGGAATGAATTAGTGATGGTTACCTGTAGGCCAGGAATCAGTGAAGCAGATCGACAGTAGTTAGGAGGCAGCACTAAAGCTATTCCAAGACCCCCGCAAGCATAACTGGTCGAGTATACACAAGTATATTTCCAAAGCGCACCTTGAACCCCCGCTAACTGTTCCCGTCCTATATAAGTGACAAAATGACTTGTAAAAATCTTGAGAGGCGAGTCTCATTTCCAAGACCTTCACGGAGCTCGCTTCCACACCCTTACCCACATATTCCACTCTAAACTTTGACTTTTGCTTTTTGTATGCTATTCACTCTTATATGGATCATTTTAAGTTTTCTTCACGTACCTACGATGGGAAAACTGACCAATTTTTACATTCCTACCTGTGTATGATCCGCAGGCAAAACTTAAATACTATAAAAACACAGGAGGCTCTCAGAGTTGCCGCCCTCTTCATGTGACAGACAATAGGGGCTCCCGGCGTCTCCAACTGTTTATTAGCAAATAAAAAAATATATATTTTACAGGCAGACTTTTACGTCACTACGCGCGCGCGAGTGTACTCACTGACTGGATTTCTGTCCCCTTGGTCCTTAATAATAATAATAATAATATAATAATAATATCTTTATTTACTACAAGTACATGTACATGGTATACAGTCCTAGCTGACATCAGTGACATACTACTATATAGAAAGTCCCTTGTTATGCTGAGCATTTCGGGCAGATTAGGTCAGTGTCCTAGGATGCGACTCACACCAGTCGACTAACACCCAGGTACCCATTTTACTGATGGGGAACATAGACAACAGGTGTAAAGAAACGCCCAATGTTTCTGCCCTGGCTGGGAATCGAACCCAGGCCCTCGCCGTGTGAAGCGAGAGCTTTAGCCACCAGACCTCCAGAACCCATTCTTGAAACTGTATAAAGTTTGTTTCTACAACGTCCTCAGTTTAATAATTCCACTTTTCTACCACCCTTTAGTTTCCACATGTGTCCTCTTGACCTTGCTCCTCGCATTGCAGTCAAGCTCTATGTGCTCTATAAATTTATCTTAATACATCGTAATCAATCTTTCCTGGTCGTCCAATGTCCCAACGTCAAGTTCGGCTCATTCAGCTTTTCCCTCACTGTACATTACTCTCGGATCTGAGTCGCATATTCGATGATGGGACTACCATATTTCGGGTATAAAATCACGAAGGAGCTTTTTTTTTCGTTGGCATATTCGTCAAGAAAAAAATCACCCCACATGGGTTTTTAGTCCCAAGATGATACCTATCAGTGGGACCCTCCCAGTCTCGCTCCAGACCTGCTTCCACCAGGCACTCAAAACTTAGCACAGCATGATCGCTGGCACTCATTGCTTCACTATGGTTGATTTCTCTTATCCCATATTCTTTAAGGCTGAAAAGTTGGTAAAGGTTTGCCAGAGTTTTTCTTTACATTCTTCTCGTTCCTTTCCGTGCTAACATTTCTTGTTTTCGAACCCTCCATTGGGGGTTCCACTTCTGTTTCCCTGTGGTTAAAATCTACTAAATTCAGTAAATGAATAATAGATTTAGAGGCTGGAAGAGCGCATGACCTGGGAAATCACTCAGTACTCTTACCAATATAAGTGTAAATACAACACACACATGAACACTCGAAGTAAAATTAGCCAACAATAAAAATACTCCCAGCATGAATAAACACACAGCACAAATAAATATTATTAAACCAGTCTAAACTACGCAGATAAGTTAAAAAATCACAATGTTAATTTTAAAAGGCTCTCCTCTACAAGTACTCAGATACCTGTATAAAATCCACGACGTAAGCGAAAAGGCCAAAATCGTGAGCAAACATTTTAAACGTCCTACAATCAGTTAACATAAAAGGAGACCAGGAGCACCTGCAAACAGGGGGATATAAGTGAGATGTGTGTACCCGATCCCCACTAGACACAGTTATCTCAAGAGACGATTAGTGTTGAAGAAGAAGGATCAAACATCAACGTCCTACCCAGCCCTGTGTAACTTGCTTCGCCTCTCTAGGGGCCCCCAGGCCTTCCACTTCCCAAGAACAAGCCTATGTATATGGCCCATGAAGTTATCGTGATACTGAGGTTTGCTACAGAGCGAGCTTTGAAAGGCAGCCTTCGCCTCAGCATGTACCAAATCATTTCCCGGGACACCAACAAATGCATATTCTTACCCATGCGTGGAGACGAGCTAACTACTAATGGATCTTTTGGGCCACAGGGTGGATAAGCATACTGGGCCAGGGCAAACAGAGCACATTAGAAATTGGAGAAGACAATTGACCAAGAAACTAAGATCAATAATTTTGTTTAGGTTGTGTTTACTATATCTACAGCTACTTGGAATGACCCACATGGGTGGAATATAGATCCTCCACTCCATGAATCTTGTGATGCTATTTAACACTACGTTTAAATACAACGACAAACTACTATATATTCTGTATGTATTTTTGCCTTATTGTTCCCTAGCCTGGACCGGCTGTTATTTAGTGGAGTTGTATATCTCATCTACTATATATAAAAATTTTCTTCCTGCTGTATAATCTTAGTACTTTCCTTTGTCCAGGTTTTCCAGTTGTTCAAATCTTTCATTACCTATGATATATGTTGTGAGGCCCAGGTGGTTTTTGCTGTGTCCAGATCTACCCATCACTTCACTTCCTCCAGTAATGCGTGGATTCTGTCTAGTTTATGTGGGGCCCGCTGTTCTGATCAGCCAGGCTGTAGTGTTAGAGCACGAGCTATTAGCACCAATAGTGTCTGGTCAGATTATCAACGAGAAGGACTGTTCAGACCAGACGATGGGGACAGTGAACCCCGGAAGCTCGTCATTAAACTTCAAGGTCTCTAGACACTACTAGAGATAGAACTTAGGAATAACCTCAACTCGCCCAGTAGTAATAATAACATTGAATAGCTCATTCTCCCACGTTTACGTATGTGTTCTATCACACAATATTTGATGCAACTTTCTTTTGTTAACTAGTTATATTTCCATATTATTATTATTATCTTTATTATTTCTTTATCATAAGTACATGTATAAGGTATACAGTCCTAGCTGACATCAATGACATACTACTATATAGAAAGCCCCTTGTTATGCAGAGCATTTCGGGCAAATTAGGTCAGTTTTGTCCCAGGATGCAACCCACACCAGTCGACTAACACCCAGGTACCCATTTTACTGATGGGGAACATAGACAACCGGTATAAGGAAACACGCCCAATGTTTCCACCCTTTCGCCGGGAATCGAACCCGGACCCTTACCGTGTGAAGCGAGAGATTTTGCCACCAGGGCACGGGAAATTTTCTTCTTGTTTACATTTTTAAACATTTTCTCGGCCATAGCACCACCCTGGTTGTGGTGTTCTGCCTGGGTTTTGTGCTGTGTGACCGACACCACCTGCCCCTTCAAGGCAGGAGAAACTGCACAACTGCAGAGATTGCAGAGACCCTTCAATGGACATAAACTTTCTGAATTACTGGTAAAGCTTGAAGCCTCTCTAACTGTATTACTTAAAATGTAGGCGAGAAAGATGCATCATAATTAACACCTGGAAAAGCCTGGAGGGACCAGTCCCAAACATGCACAGTTAAATCATGAAGAAAGAGGCTTTGCAGACGGTGTTAAACACCTCCAGTAAAAAGTAGGTGAGATTAATACACTAAAAGAGAACTCGATAAGTGTGAGACTTCAATATGCTCCCTTCATGCATATGGAGAATTACCAACAAACCCCTGGTTGTCTTCAAAAAGGAGCTTGATATATTCATCATGCCAGCAGCCAGTGCTGCATTCACTGGACTGCGTGCAGTCCAGTGAATGCAGCAGTGAAGGCCAGCAATCGAAAGGCGTGGTCTGGGACCGTGTCTCTGGGTAAGGGACTAGAGGTGCAGGTAGCGTCTGGGGGTGGTGGTGGGGCCCGGGTCATGGGAGGGTGACACCCATACCACCAGTGTTAACATAAGTGTATTATTAGTTTACCTTCACGAAATCCTACATTGTCACAAATCTTCTCATTACCAGGGTATCCGAGTGACTGAACACTACCAGGGTATCCGAGTGTCTGAACACTACCAGGGTATCCGAGTGTCTGAACACTACCCGGGTATCCGAGTGTCTGAACACTACCCGGGTATCCGAGTGTCTGAACACTACCCGGGTATCCGAGTGTCTGAACACTACCCGGGTATCCGAGTGACTGAACACTACCCGGGTATCCGAGTGCTGAACACTACCGGTATCGAGTGTCTGAAC
Organism: Cherax destructor; assembly: GCA_009830355.1. Lineage (NCBI taxonomy): Eukaryota > Metazoa > Arthropoda > Malacostraca > Decapoda > Parastacidae > Cherax > Cherax destructor. The sequence goes on from WNWK01002185.1 coordinate 144,014, forward strand.
ACTACCGGGTATCCGAGTGACTGAACACTACCGGTATCCGAGTGCTGAACACTACCGGATCGAGACATACCGGACGGTGTCTGAACACTACCCGGGTATCCAGTGACTGAACACTACCCGGGTATCCGAGTGCTGAACACTACCCGGGTATCCGAGTGCTGAACACTACCCGGGTATCCGAGTGACTGAACACTACCGGGTATCCGAGTGTCTGAACACTACCGGGTATCCGAGTGTCTGAACACTACCCGGGTATCCGAGTGTCTGAACACTACCCGGGTATCCGAGTGCTGAACACTACCGGGTATCCGAGTGACTGAACACTACCCGGGTATCCGAGTGCTGAACACTACCGGGTATCCGAGTGCTGAACACTACCGGGTATCCGAGTGACTGAACACTACCGGGTATCCGAGTGACTGAACACTACCGGGTATCCGAGTGACTGAACACTACCGGGTATCCGAGTGACTGAACACTACCCGGGTATCCGAGTGACTGAACACTACCCGGGTATCCGAGTGACTGAACACTACCCGGGTATCCGAGTGACTGAACACTACCAGGGTATCCGAGTGACTGAACACTACCCGGGTATCCGAGTGACTGAACACTACCGGTATCCGAGTGACTGAACACTACCGGGTATCCGAGTGACTGAACACTACCGGGTATCCGAGTGACTGAACACTACCCGGGTATCCGAGTGACTGAACACTACCGGGTATCCGAGTGACTGAACACTACCCGGGTATCCGAGTGACTGAACACTACCCGGGTATCCGAGTGACTGAACACTACCCGGGTATCCGAGTGACTGAACACTACCCGGGTATCCGAGTGACTGAACACTACCCGGGTATCCGAGTGACTGAACACTACCCGGGTATCCGAGTGACTGAACACTACCGGGTATCCGAGTGACTGAACACTACCCGGGTATCCGAGTGACTGAACACTACCCGGGTATCCAGTGACTGAACACTACCGGGTATCCGAGTGACTGAACACTACCCGGGTATCCGAGTGACTGAACACTACCCGGGTATCCGAGTGACTGAACACTACCCGGAGTATCCGGTGACTGAACACTACCCGGGTATCCGAGTGACTGAACACTACCGGGTATCCAGTGACTGAACACTACCCGGGTATCCGAGTGACTGAACACTACCGGGTATCCGAGTGACTGAACACTACCCGGGTATCCGAGTGACTGAACACTACCCGGGTATCCGAGTGACTGAACACTACCGGGTATCCGAGTGACTGAACACTACCCGGGTATCCGAGTGACTGAACACTACCCGGGTATCCGAGTGACTGAACACTACCCGGGTATCCGAGTGACTGAACACTACCGGTATCCGAGTGACTGAACACTACCCGGGTATCCGAGTGACTGAACACTACCCGGGTATCGAGTGACTGAACACTACCCGGGTATCCGAGTGACTGAACACTACCGGGTATCCGAGTGACTGAACACTACCGGGTATCCAGTGACTGAACACTACCCGGGTATCCGAGTGACTGAACACTACCGGGTATCCGAGTGACTGAACACTACCGGGTATCCGAGTGACTGAACACTACCGGGTATCCGAGTGACTGAACACTACCGGGTATCCGGTGACTGAACACTACCGGGTATCCGAGTGACTGAACACTACCGGGTATCCGAGTGACTGAACACTACCGGGTATCCGAGTGACTGAACACTACCGGGTATCCGAGTGACTGAACACTACCGGGTATCCGAGTGACTGAACACTACCCGGGTATCCGAGTGACTGAACACTACCGGGTATCCGAGTGACTGAACACTACCGGGTATCCGAGTGACTGAACACTACCGGGTATCCGAGTGACTGAACACTACCGGGTATCCGAGTGACTGAACACTACCGGGTATCCGAGTGACTGAACACTACCGGGTATCCGAGTGACTGAACACTACCAGGGTATCCGAGTGACTGAACACTACCAGGGTATCCGAGTGACTGAACACTACCAGGGTATCCGAGTGACTGAACACTACCAGGGTATCCGAGTGACTGAACACTACCAGGGTATCCGAGTGACTGAACACTACCAGGGTATCCGAGTGACTGAACACTACCAGGGTATCCGAGTGACTGAACACTACCAGGGTATCCGAGTGACTGAACACTACCAGGGTATCCGAGTGACTGAACACTACCAGGGTATCCGAGTGACTGAACACTACCAGGGTATCCGAGTGACTGAACACTACCAGGGTATCCGAGTGACTGAACACTACCAGGGTATCCGAGTGACTGAACACTACCAGGGTATCCGAGTGACTGAACACTACCAGGGTATCCGAGTGACTGAACACTACCAGGGTATCCGAGTGACTGAACACTACCAGGGTATCCGAGTGACTGAACACTACCAGGGTATCCGAGTGACTGAACACTACCAGGGTATCCGAGTGACTGAACACTACCAGGGTATCCGAGTGACTGAACACTACCAGGGTATCCGAGTGACTGAACACTACCAGGGTATCCGAGTGACTGAACACTACCAGGGTACTCTGGAGGTTAGCTCAGGTAATGAGAGCGAGTGTTTGAGATGGGGGGAGGAGCCAGGGGTCACAGATGGCCACTAAAGACGTAGACCCACAACAATCTGCAAGATTTAAACAGCACTTTGATCAGCCGGTCTGTGGCACCTCCGTTGTGCTGCATGTTGCTAGTACCATCAACGGGATTAATCAGGTCATTAATCGGTCTGGGACCGGGCTGTGGGGGCGATAAACCTCGGAAATAGGCACAGGTAAATTTCAAGTAGACGAAATCGTTACGAGTTTTCATAAAATTTATATATCACACAATGCTTGTAAACAACACTATTCCATAAACAAAAACAATTACTAAAAGGTATGAAAAACGTTAATATGATAATTTAAAATATCCCACATCAATTAAAATAAATTAAATCATTAACGTAAAATGTTCGACGTCCCTACAGGCGCCATAATTATTATAAAATCTCCACGTAGGCGAAAAGGCTGAAGCCGTGAATAAAAAATTAAAACCAGCAGCAGCAGCAGCAGCAGGAGGCGGCAGACAGCTGAGATGTTTGAAGACAATATACAGAGAATAGTCTCACAGTGACCTTTTCCGTGGGAGGAGCCACAAGGTTGTCAGTCGCGAGGTATACAGTGGAACGAACTAGGTAGAGAAGCAGTAGATTAAAACACTATAAACAGTTCCAAGAGAAGGTTATCATCGAGTATGATTACTGTAATATTCTCAGAACACTCTGACCAAGTAGGTCACTCAGTGCTCATGGCAAAAAAAATATATACAGCACACACGGGCAAAAAACAACAACATGATAAAATGAACAAATAATAAAAGCTATACACAAACACTCAGCACAGATATTATACCAAGTTAAAACTAACAGTATAAGCTAAAAAAAAAAACATTAAATTTTTAATATCAAAAGACTTCACTAAAAGTTGCCCAAGATCCCTACAGGTACCTCGCGGAAATGCCTAAACCGAGGGCAAACTGTTAAACTGTGTACTCTAGTCAGCGGCATTTCACCAATTACATATAGGGAGACAAGAGAACCTGTGAACAGGTAGCTACAGGTGAGATGTTGTGTGCCCAATCCTTAATTGGTAGATTGATCTCAAAGTAATGATTCTTGACGGAGGAGAGCCAAACACTCGCACCTGCCAAACTCTGTATAACTTGTAGGCCCACCGAGTCTGCCACTTCCCAAAGATATATCTGTGGATATGGCCTATGAATTCACTGGAGAAATGAAGCCTTTCGTCTCCAAATACTAGATGCAATAAACATTTAACAACTTTTCCAACAACTTGCAGATACAGCTTGTCAAAGAGATTGGACGATAGTTCGTGGCTTCTCTGGAGTCCCAGTCTGGATTCGGGATACCCATAACAGACTGCCGTCAACTGTAGGGAACCTTCCCACTCGTCCAAATCAAATTAATATATACAGCGAACCCGTTAGGGAAGCAGAACAAAGGTACCTCAACATACTATAATGGACCCCATACTCCTCTAGAGCAGCGCAACTTATCACAAGGTTTCCCAGTGTCCTGCACAATAGGCAAGGAGTCAGTCTCTTAGTCTTTGGGACTATGCTTGAAACAGTGGAGAAGCCACCTCTGAAGGTCGTCCAGCTCCTGTCCACGATGAAGAAGGCTGGGTTTTCCAGACATCTTTCTAAACTTGCTCCGTATTCTTCCAGGAGTATTGGAGTTAACCTCTCTCCATGTAATGGAACCAAGACGTACAATGGTCATTTCTGAACATCTGCCTTTAATGATCTCCATCCGCTGGTAAACAGACTTATTAACCAGTGAATAGTGGTCCTGAAGAAACGATAGGCCATATGTACAATCAAGTAATGCTTCTCACAATCCTTATTCCACCAAGGAGCTGATAGACGGAAACCCAAGCCACCAGACCAAAGAATGCTAGCCTCTGTCACTAACGAAGTGATCATAATCCCCTTTGTACATCGTGAGTACCTCAAAGGTCACAAGAATCTTTGTCTGAACCTCAAAGTGTCACCAATCCGCAACTTCCAGCTTCCACCCCAGGGAAGCAGACTGGAAGGGAGGATCCTGTCGATTCCAGGAGGAGAGGGAAATGATCGCTAGCACGTAAATTCAGGAGAACAGACTATTCAAAGTCCAGATTCAATGAACTGGAACAGAGGTGTCTGCGCCCAAGAAGACAATCGTATGAACATTACGAGAGGTTGGAGATCTATCATTCAAGATGCTAACATCCAAAGCAGTCAGCCAGGATTACAAGAGAACACCCCTCCTGTTTGACACAAGAGCAACCCACATCCCACACAGTGTGGTACACATTAAATTCACCTAGGATTAATGGGTAGGGTAGCTCACAAATTAGAGCAGCAAGAGTACTCTAAAACCCAATCTGGAGAGAGGTACAAGGAGCACACCGGTCAGGCCCTCTTGCAACTTCACAATCTACAGGTAGGAGCACATGCAAATCTCACTATGACAAACATCAGCACGGACCAGAACACCCACAACCCCCATGGCAACAGCAACAGGAAGGGGGCGCAGAGGCATAAAAAAAATACAAGAGCTGACAGGCCACAAATATCTTCAATATGGGGTCTAAGCACCAAAAGTTAAAGTGGATGAGAAAATATATTGAATCTAAGAGCTAGCGAGTCGTCTTCTTGGTACGCTTCCCTCTTGAAGACACCCTTTATATATGACGGGAGGCTTGGGCCTCTTACATTTATTGTGTTATCTCTTGTACGTCGATAAGGCATGTGTGCAACAGTTAGGTAGCTTTATCCCGAAATGTTTAGCCTACAGTAGGCCTCTTCAGTCGAATACAGAGGCGGCAACACAGTGTCTTACTTATCAACTTGTCGGTATTGTATACCATTATCATATTCACAGCTCTTATACGCACACGAATAAAAGAATAACACTGAAGAGTAGAGAGATCCATATGGGTCATTCAGCACAAGGACGGGTGAAGGTTTGATTCTCAGTCTGCTAATAGCACGAGACGCGCGACTTTCCCACCTCAGTCTCATGTCGAGACTACATTCATTATTTCCATATGGAAGGGTTAAACCCGTAAGGGTCATACAGCCCCTGGGGTATGGTAGGTAATCAGGCTTAATGCAAGGAGAGGGTAGCTCTAGTTCCTTTGATCATGATATACCTTCACTGTCATCAGGGCAGCCAGGCTATTAAGAAATTTAAACAATGAATCAGGTCCCCTTATGGAGATGGTAAGGGGTTCATTCTTACCATAAATAATAGGTACACCTTCAGCATTAGCACTAGATGTAAAGGAACTTTAAACTTATTATTACCAACCCCTACCACCATCGTCACTAACACTTTTGGTTTTAAGTCATGCAAGCGTCACACTTTCCAGTAGCAAGTGTCGCTGTAGCGTTATTCTTACACCTGCACTCGCCACCACACTTCCAGTAGCGAGTGTCACTGTGGAGTTATTCTTACACCTGCACTCGCCACCACACTTCCAGTAGCGAGTGTCACTGTGGAGTTATTCTTACACCTGCACTCGCCACCACACTTCCAGTAGCCGAGTGATCACTGTGGAGAGTTATTCTTACACCTGCACTCGCCACCACACTTCCAGTAGCGAGTGTCACTGTGGAGTTATTCTTACACTGCACTCGCCACCACACTTCCAGTAGCGAGTGTCACTGTGGAGTTATTCTTACATCTGCACTCGCCACCACACTTCCAGTAGCGAGTGTCACTGTGGAGTTATTCTTACACCTGCACTCGCCACCACACTTCCAGTAGCGAGTGTCACTGTGGAGTTATTCTTACACCTGCACTCGCCACCACACTTCCAGTAGCGAGTGTCACTGTGGAGTTATTCTTACACCTGCACTCGCCACCACACTTCCAGTAGCGAGTGTCACTGTGGAGTTATTCTTACACCTGCACTCGCCACCACACTTCCAGTAGCGAGTGTCACTGTGGAGTTATTCTTACACCTGCACTCGCCACCACACTTCCAGTAGCGAGTGTCACTGTGGAGTTATTCTTACACCTGCACTCGCCACCACACTTCCAGTAGCGAGTGTCACTGTGGAGTTATTCTTACACCTGCACTCGCCACCACACTTCCAGTAGCGAGTGTCACTGTGGAGTTATTCTTACACCTGCACTCGCCACCACACTTCCAGTAGCGAGTGTCACTGTGGAGTTATTCTTACACCTGCACTCGCCACCACACTTCCAGTAGCGAGTGTCACTGTGGAGTTATTCTTACACCTGCACTCCCCACCACACTTCCAGTAGCGAGTGTCACTGTGGAGTTATTCTTACACCTGCACTCGCCACCACACTTCCAGTAGCGAGTGTCACTGTGGAGTTATTCTTACACCTGCACTCGCCACCACACTTCCAGTAGCGAGTGTCACTGTGGAGTTATTCTTACACCTGCACTCCCCACCACACTTCCAGTAGCGAGTGTCACTGTGGAGTTATTCTTACACCTGCACTCGCCACCACACTTCCCAGTAGCGAGTGTCACTATGGCGTTATTCTTATACCTGCACTCGCCACCACACTTCCCAGTAGCGAGTGTCAATGTGGCGTTATTCTTACACCTGCACTCGCCACCACACTTCCCGGTAGCTAGTGCCACTGTGGCTTTATTCTTACACCTGCACTCGCCACCACACTTCCCAGTAGCGAGTGTCACTGTGGCTTTATTCTTACACCTGCACTCACCACCACACTTCCCGGTAGCTAGTGCCACTGTGGCTTTATTCTTACACCTGCACTCACCGCCACACTTCCCAGTAGCGAGTGTCACTATGGCGTTATTCTTACACCTGCACTCGCCCCCACAATGTTAAATGAACCTCCACTGATACTCCAAGTGAATTACAAGGAGCTGTCTAACGCATACTGCATGTACAATTTTTGTTTGATCTCAATCACTGCCTCGTGAGAGGACGAGTGAATGAGGCACCCTCACCTCAGTGTCTAGGATAATCCCTTAAGACAGGGCTCGCAACAATGATTTCAAGTTGAAAAAATTTAGATTTAGAAAAAATATAGGAAAACAATGGTTTGGTAATAGAGTTGTGGATGAGTGAAACAAACTCCCGAGTAGCGTTATTGAAGCTAAAATGTATCTACATAACACAAGCCTTTACATGTCTTCAGTTCCCATCTTTCATCCGGGATTGCAGACTCAAAGCACAAGCTATCCTCAACAGATCCCCCATGGAACAGCCAGCCCTCTAAGTAGCTCGTAGTGCTCCCATGCGGTGATGCTGTCACTAATACTCGCCAGGTACTAGTTAAGAGTCACATAAATGTTTCCACCATAAACCACATCATCTATCAGAGACCTCACTACGAAACGAAGCCCCACACCTCTAACTTCCATAGCAGGAGTCTACACCATCCCCAGTGCATACTGTCCCAAGAAATATGTAGGGAAAACAGGCAGAGATCTTTCGGTCCGCCTGAGCGAACATCGAAATGCCAGCAACCGAGACGACTTAATTAAGGTACGCCTGTGTCCTCCACAGGGACTCCACGGAACATTTGATGAATTGGGATGAAGCACGACTCGTCCTCACAGAACAAGACCTTGGACGCCGACGATGTCTGGAAGCCTCGGTTATCACCAACACCATAGAACGTAATACTGGAAACTACAAAATTTCTAAAGCATTAGCATACAAGCAAATCACCTACCCAACAACACAGGAGTCACATGATTCCAATGTCTACCTGTCATCATCCCAATATGGCATTCCTCACCTCACTCTCCGCCTGTACACACTGTCTTTTTAACCTCTTTATGTTAGAAGTGATCAAAGTCGCAGGACCGAAACGTTTTCCAATATATCCTAGTGTTTGCTTACGTGTTTTTCTAAACCAAACCATAATATAATCGTTGTGGGTAGTACTAGTACTAGTGCATTAGTTGTACATGCGTCTTTTTACCTAAAAAAAGGGATATAAATAATGTGCTGAAATTACTAACGAAAACAGGACTCGCAGCAATGGGTTCAAGTTGGAAAAAAATAAATTTACAAAGGATATAAGAAGGCACTGGTTTGGTAATAAAGTTGTGGACAAACGGAACAAACTCCAATTAGTGTCACTGAAGAGAGAACCTTTGGTAGTTTTAAAAATAGGTTAGACAAGTACATAAGCGGGTGTGCGTTGAGCCTGTCTAGCATGGGTAAGTATGTAAATGTATGGTATACAATATCGACAAGATGAAGAATTAGACATATGTGCAACATCTACAATAAAGATTTATTGTAGACGTTTCGCCATCCAGTGATTTTTTTCAATACAAATTCAAGCGCATAATTGGAAGACAGTAGAACTATATACAAAAGATGAGATAATCAGTCTGTTAGCCTTAGTGTTGGTGAAGAGTACCGTAGTCGTGAAGAGTCCGAAGCACAGACATATACATCTACAACTTGTCATACACTGCAGTATCATGGATCGGTTCAGAAGACATCTCCACAACTACTACCGGCCCGTCCCTCGGGTATGACCTACTTGTACTGGAGAATCCCGCCTACCAGTGACAATGTCTACTACACGTCCCTCACCTGAAGCCAGTATATAAACGCCAGTCTTGATACCTGTATTTCATAGTCTTCACGACTACGGTACTCTTCACCAACGCCAAGGCTGAGGGACTGATTACCTGATTTTTGTATATTGTTCTACTGTCTTACAATTATGTTCTTGAAATTGTATTGAAAAAGCCATTGGATGGCGAAACGTTGACAATAAAAATACCCAGATGTTGCACATGTGTGTAATTCTTCAGTACGCCTTCTGCAGTGCTCCGCCTTAATTATATTCTTATGTAACTTCATCCAGGAATTCCGAGGTGTGTTAAAGATGGAACCGACATGTTGGATACAATAGGCAGGAGGAGCGGAAGTTAGGTGTCAAGTATCACATAACAAGGAATCGTGAATCAGACTTCCAATGTTTACTCTCCTTTCTCTGAGTATTTACGCCACCTGCCAGAATTGTTAGCACCAAGAAAACCTTACAATACGGACTTTTATAATATTGCATGTGAATATTCCTATAAAGAACAAAAACGCACAATACCATGACTGGAACAATACAAATAGCCCGGACAAAGATAGATAAGCTTACGACGACGTTTCGGTCAAACGTTACGGTGCTCCGTGGCCTGGTGGCTGACCCTCTCGCTTCACACGGCGAGGGTCTGGGTTCGATTCCCATCGAGGGTAGAAATATTGGGCGTGTTTCTTTACACCGGTTGTCTATGTTCACCCATCAGTAAAATGGGTACCTGGGAGTTAGTCGACTGGTGTGGGTCGCATCCTGGGACAAAACTGACAATTTGCCCGAAATGCTCTGCATATCAAGCAGCTTTATATATAGTAGTATGTCAGTGATGTCAGCTAGGTCTGTATACCTTGTACATGTACTTGTAGAAATAAAGATATTATTATTATTAATTTGGACAACGTGACTTTGTCAACGGTTCATGTCTGACCGAAACATCATCCTACGTTTTTCTCTGTCCTATGTGCGGTTATTTGTGTATTGAACATTCCTGTTTTGTGGAAGACAACAAAATTTTGCTACCAACAATTTTAAGTCATCTATGCAACGCCTTTTACCCGCAATAAGAAATTTTCGGTATACAAAAAATTGCAGATTTGTAATCTCAAAAAAGTGTTCGGCCAAAATTAAAGCCTAACAATATGTTTATGAATATCAGCGTTGAGCCTGACTACCAAGACGTCAAACTGGACTCCGTTAGATAAAAGGCCACATGTGCAACTAATGTGACATTTTACTCTGGCATCGTTTCACGAAACGTTGCCACAATAAAATGCAAATTGTATTCGTATACTGCAAATTGTATTTGCATATTGCAAATTGTATTTGGATAGTGTTAAAACAAAACAAGGGAAATAATCGAATTTAAAAGAATTTCATTATCAGCAAGATGTTTCGAGTTATATGTAAACAAACCTCTCTCTTGGTTTATCTTTTTTAAGTACCCGGAAGAAACATATATTAATCTCATCTCGTGGTTTCCCAGGTATTATCATCTGGTATAAATCTTGATAATAGATACCGACAAATTGGTTTAGGAAGACACGTGAGCAAACGCTAGATATTGATCAGAAAACGTTTCGGTCCTGGGACCTTGATCAAGGTCCCAGGACCGAAACGTTTTCTAATAAATATGTCCTAGGTTTGCTCATATATTTCTAAACCACTGTCATCTGATAACATCCCACTGTGTCGATTCTGACATGACAAGTACTGTATTCTTATATCATCATCTTAGCCTATCACATTTGGGCAATCGAACTGATAAGGTTACGTTACTGAATGCCAACGAATATATACAGATACATCATATAATTTGTAAAGTAACTGGCAGAATATTTTCCCATCGACATTCCTGGAACGAGAAATTTTCAACGTTGGAAAAATGAGAAAGATTTTTGACACTTCCCTCACTGTAACACAGCATTGATTTTAATTCCGCAGCCTGTGGTGATACTGCCTTTCTCGGGCACGACCTCCACAGCCTAGGAACATACGTACAAGCTCTACTCTCCTGGGGTCGTACAAACCCTACACTCCTGGGGTCGTACAAAACCTACACTCCTGGGGTCGTACAAAACCTACACTCCTGGGGTCGTACAAAACCTACACTCCTGGGGTCGTACAAAACCTACACTCCTGGGGTCGTACAAAACCTACACTCCTGGGGTCGTACAAAACCTACACTCCTGGGGTCGTACAAAACCTACACTCCTGGGTCGTACAAAACCTACACTCCCGGGGTCGTACAAAACCTACACTCCCGGGGTCGTACAAAACCTACACTCCCGGGGTCGTACAAAACCTACACTCCTGGGGTCGTACAAAACCTACACTCCTGGGGTCGTATAAATTCCCTACACTCCTGGGTCGTACAAAACCTACACTCCGGGGTCGTACAAAACCTACACTCCCGGGGTCGTACAAAACCTACACTCCCGGGGTCGTACAAAACCTACACTCCCGGGGTCGTACAAAACCTACACTCCCGGGGTCGTACAAAACCTACACTCCCGGGGTCGTACAAACCTACACTCCCGGGTCGTCAAACCTACACTCCCGGGTCGTCAGACCTACACTCCCGGGTCGTGCAGGTCCTACACTCCCGGGGTCGTGCAGGCCCTACACTCCCGGGGTCGTGCAGGCCCTACACTCCCGGGGTCGTGCAGGCCCTACACTCCCGGGGTCGTGCAGTGCCTACACTCATGGGGTCGTACAAACCCTACACTCCTGGGGTCGTACAAACCCTACACTCCTGGGGTCGTACAAACCCTACACTCCCGGGGTCGTACAAACCCTACACTCCCGGGGTCGTACAAACCCTACACTCCCGGGGTCGTACAAACCCTACACTCCCGGGGTCGTACAAACCCTACACTCCTGGGGTCGTACAAACCCTACACTCCTGGGGTCGTACAAACCCTACACTCCTGGGGTCGTACAAACCCTACACTCCTACCTACCTTGAGGGTATTCCGGGGATCAACGCCCCCGCGGCTCGGTCCACGACCAGGCCTCCCTGTGGATCAGGGCCTGGTCAACTAGGCTGTTACTGTTGGCCGCACGTAGTCCAACGTACGAACCACAGCCCGACTGATCCGGCACTGACTAGGTATCCGTCCTGGGGTCGTACAAAGTTACAAACCCTACACTCCTGGGGTCGTACAAACTCTACAACCTGCATCAGGGATTGGTGCAAAAAGTTTGAGGTGTTAAGAGGAATTAACACGTAGTAAAAATGAAGCTAACAAACGAAAAAAAACCATAAGAAATTAAGATGAGGTAGAGAGGAATAGAATGTTAAACACTTCGGATGTTTACATGGAGTTTTGTGTTTATGACACCTAAGGTTTTTAAAGAGTATATTTCACATCTAGTCCCTTGACTTACAAAACCTCCTACATCAGTAGTAACCGTACATATCCAAGGATTGTCCCTAAGACTATCAGTCTACAGTCAAGAATCAATACGTTGTAACACCCACATGTGACACTAATCACATCACCTGAACCTTGAGGCCACTGCGCAAACCACTCTCACACCACTGATACTCTTGCAGATTTGAACGTTTCCTGGTGCTTTATAACCACCGCGTTGCCAGACATACCCAAAACTTTATATATTTACTCATTTGTGGTTAAATATACAGTTTTATAGGCTTATACTTGAGGGCCTGGTCCCAAATCTGCACACTGCCATAACAACATACTGGAGTGAGAGATATGGGAGAAAGTGTAAAATAAACCCAGTGAGGAGCAGGGGTGCGGTGGGGACAATACGGGAGCACTGTATTAACATCCGGGGTCCCAGACTATTCAACATCTTACCAGAAGATATCCGAAACACGGCTGGAACCAGTGTAGAAGCCTTCAAGAGGAAACTGGACAAATATCTTCACCAGGTGCCAGATCAACCAGGCTGTGATGGATATGTGGGGCAGCGGGCCTCCAGCAGCAACAGCCTGGTTGACCAGGCAAGCACCAGACGAGCCTGGTCCATGGCCGGGCTCAGAGAGTAGATACTCTCGAAACTCTTCAAAGGTATATATCAAAGGTATAAAGGTATATTATATGACACTATCTTATTTAAACCAATGAAAACTATATTTTTAAGTCTAATAGCAGCGTAAGAAAATTAAAGCAGTAATACGAGGTTAGATTTCTTGCACACCGTGCGAGGACCCACCCTGATGGTGCACCCAACAGTCTCACAAACACCACTTTAACTACCACCCACCCCGCCCTATCTGACTGTCATCACCTTATTGAATTCTCAGCTCAGGATAGCATGTCATTACGTGATGTATGAAACCAATCCTCTGTGATAGAACTGAGCAGGTAAATAAAACTAACTCATGTTCCCATAATGTTACTATATAATTATTAACAGTAGAGTAGCAGCGCACTGCAAATGTATTTAATTTTCATAAAATTGTACGTACCACCAGAAGTCTATGGTGATGGGTGTGCGCGCGCGCGCGTGTGTGCATGTATGTATGTGCGTGGGTATGCGTGCGTGCGTGCGTATGTGTACGTGCGTGCGTATGTATGCGTGTACGTTAGTTACCATTTTGTCCTAGGCACATGTCGATTTGACACTAGGCCTGTTGTATGTATGTGTGTGAGTGTGTGTGTGTGTAAGGAAACACTTCGAAATGTTTCCGCCCCGTCGGGAATAGAACCCGGGCCCTCCGTGCGTTAAGCGAGAGCTTTACCACTAGGCCACCGGGGCCACGTGCGTGCGTATGCGTGCGTGCGTATGTGCGCGCGCGCGTGCACTAACCTAATTGTGGTTACAGGGGTCGATTCATAGCTACTGTCCCCGCCTCTTCACTCCCTGCTCCATGAGCTTTATCATACCTCTTCTTAAAGCTATGTATGGATCCTGCCTACACCACCTCCCTTTCCAGACTATTCCACTTCCTGACAACTCTTGTGACTGAAGAAATACTTCCTAACATCCCTGTGATTCATCTGAGTCTTCAACTCTCAACCGTGACCACTTGTTGCTGTGTCCCATCTCTGGAACATCTTGTCTCTGTCCACCTTGTCGATTACTCTCAGTATTTTATATGTTGTTATCATATCCCCCCTCTCTCTCCTGTCATCCAGTGTCGTCAGGTCGATTTCCCTTAACCTCTCCTCGTAGGACATACCCCTTAGCTCCGGGACGTCTTGTTGCAAACCATTGCACTTTCTCTAGTTTCCTTACGTGCTTGGCTAGGTGTGGGATCCAAACTGGTGCTGCATATTCCAGTATGGGCCTAACGTACAGTGTACAGGGTCCTGAACGATTCTTTATTAAGATGTCGGAATGCTGTTCTTATGTTTGCTAGGCGCCCGTATGCTGCAGCAGTTATTTGGTTGATGTGCGCCTCAGATGTGCCCGGTGTTATACTTACCCCCAAGATCCTTTTCCTTGAGTGAGGTTTGTAGTCTCTGGCCCCCTCTAGACTGTACTCCGTCTGCGGTCTTCTTTGCCCTTCGCCAATCTTCGTGACTTTGCACTTGGTGGGGTTGAACTCCAGGAGTCAGTTGCTGGACCAGGCCTGCAGCCTGTCCAGATCCCATTGTAGTTCTGCCTGGTCCTCATCCAATCGAATTATTCCTATCAACTTCACATCATCTGAAAACAGAGACACTTCAGAGTCTATTCCTTCCGTCATGTCGTCGTTCACAAATACCAGAAACAGCACCGGTCCTAGGACTGACCCCTGTGGAACCCCGCTCGTCACAGGCGCCCACTCTGACATCTCGTCACGTACCATGATTCCCTGTTGTCATCCTAATAGGTATTCCCTGATCCACTGCAGTGCCTTCCCTGTTATCCCTGCCTGGTCCTCCAGATTTTGCACTAATCTCTTGTGTGGAACTGTGTCAAACGCCTTCTTACAGTCCAAGAAAATGCAATCTACCCACCCCTCTCTCTCTTATACTACTGCTGTCACCCTGTCATAGAACTCCAGTAGGTTTGTGACAGGATTTCCCGTCCCTGAAACCGTGCTGGCTGTCGTTGATAAGCTCATTCCTTTCTAGGTGTTCCACCACTTCTCCTGAAAATCTTTTCCATGACCTTACATACTATACAAGTCGGTGACACTGGTCTGTAGTTTAATGCTTCGTGTCTCTTTTTTTTAAAAATTGGGACTACATTTGCTGTCTTTCATACCTCAGGTAGTCGCCCTGTTTCGATAGATGTGTTGAAGATTGTTGTTATTGGTACACATAGCACCTCTGCTTCCTCTCTCAGGACCCACGGAGACGGTATAAGAACATAAGAAAGAAGGAACACTGCAGCAGGCCTACTGGCCCATGCGAGGCACGTCCAAGTCTCCCACCGGTTTAAGCCAATGCCCCGACCCAGCCAGGTCAGGTTACATCCACTTAAGGAAGGAGCACGGCATCTGACCTAGTAGCACAAACTAGTCAGGTCCAACTCACACCCACCCGCACCCACTCATATATTTATCTAGCCTATTTTTAAAACTACACAACGTTTTAGCCTCTATAACTGTACTCGGGAGTTTGTTCCACTCATCGACAACTCTATTACCAAACCAATGCTTTCCTATATCCTTCCTGAATCTGAATTTATCCAACTTAAAGCCATTGCTGCGAGTCCTGTCAATACTAGATATTTTTAGCACGCTATTTACATCACCTTTATTTATTCCTGTTTTCCATTTATACACCTCAATCATATCCCCCCTAATTCTACGTCTTTCTAGAGAGTG
Source organism: Cherax destructor (assembly GCA_009830355.1). Classification (NCBI taxonomy): domain Eukaryota; kingdom Metazoa; phylum Arthropoda; class Malacostraca; order Decapoda; family Parastacidae; genus Cherax; species Cherax destructor. The sequence continues at coordinate 159,894 of WNWK01002185.1, forward strand.
CAGATTCAGGGCCCTCAGTCTATCCTCATAGGGAAGATTTCTGATACATGGAATCAACTTAGTCATCCTCCTTTGTACGTTTTCCAGAGCATTTATATCCATTCTGTAATACGGTGACCAAAACTGTGCAGCATAATCTAGATGAGGCCTAACCATGGATATATAGAGTTGAAGAACAACCTGAGGACTCCTATTATTTATGCTTCTTGATATGAAGCCAAGGATTCTGTTCGCTTTATTGCGAACACTTATGCACTGCTGTCTTGGTTTTAGATTACTGCTAACCAGAACTCCTAAATCCTTTTCGCAATCAGTAGTATTAAGATCTACATTATTTAGTTTATATGTGGCATGGTTATTGTCCTGTCCAATATTTAGAACTTTGCATTTATCTATATTAAACTGCACCTGCCACTTCTCCGACCACTGCATCAGTCTATTCAAATCTTCCTGGAGTGCTCTAATGTCCTCATTTGAATGAATTGGACGGCCTATTTTGGTGTCATCGGCAAACTTGCTTATGTCGCTATTTATTCCCTCATCTATGTCGTTTATGTAGATTGTGAACAACAATCAGGCCCCATCGCCTTTGAGGTATCTAGCTCGCTTAGCAGCCTCTTCACTTCTTCCTCGGTTGTATATATAGTGTCCAACACTTGATGGTGTACCCCACCTCTCCGTCTTTTTGGAGTCCCTTCTGTCTCCTCTGTGAACACTTCTTTGAATCTCATGTTGAGCTGGCCCAGTGGCTTACGCGACGGTCTGGAGTTTTGAAACTCTGTGACCGCGGGTTCGAACCCCACCCGTGGTATGGTTTTTTTTTCACGGTCGTTTCTTGTGATCTTCCCTCCTTCCTTCCTCAGCCTGATTACCTGGTCCTTGACTGTTTTTTTCTCCTAATGTGGCTGTACAATAGATTCGGGTCAGATTTGGCTTTCGCTGCTATGTCATTTTTGTATTATCGTTGAGCCTCCCTTCATACCTGTGCATATTCATTTATGGCTCTACGACTTCTCTCCTTATTCTCGTAGGTCCTTTGCCTTCTATACTTCTTCCATTCTCTAACACACTTGGTTTTGGCCTCTCTACACCTTTGGGTGAACCAAGGGCTCATCCTGTGTGTGTGTACTCACCTAATTGTGGTTGCAGGGGTCGAGACTCATCTCCTGGCCCCGCCTCTTCGCTGTCTGCTACTGGGTCTCTGCTCTCCCTGCTCCATGAGCTTTATCATACCTTGTCTTAAAACTATGTATGGTTCCTGCCTCCACTATATCCTTCTCTAGTCCATTCCACTTCCTGACTACTCTGTGGCTGAAGAAATGTTTCCTGACATCCCTTTGACTCATCTGAGTCTTCAGCTTCCAGTTGTGTCCCCTTGTTTCTGTGTTCCCTCTCTGAAACAACCTGTCACTATCTACCTTGTCAATTCCCCACAGTATTTTGTATGTCGTTATCATGTCTCCTCTGACCCTTCTTTCCTCCAGTGTTGTTAGTCCTATTTCCCTCAACCTTTCTTCATAAGACAATAGTGTGTGTGTGAGATCGCGCGCGCGCACGCACACACACACACCAGGACGTAGGATCCAGGACCAGGTCGTGGGGAAGCGACGACCCCCTCGGAATTTAAACAGATATATAGGTAAGCATTGGTTTGGTAACAGAGTTGTGGATAAGTGGAACAGACTCCCGAGTAGCGTCATTAGAGCTAAAACATTGTGTAGCCTTAAAAATAGGTTAGACAAGTACATAAGTGGGTGTGAGTTGGACCTGCTTAGCTTGGACCAGAAGGGCTGCAGCAGTGCTCCTTAGGTGGGTGTGGTATGAACCTGTCTAGCATAGGTCAGTAGGGCTGCACCAGTACTCTTTCCTTCTTAAGTGGATGTGACTTGGACCGGCCTAACATGAGCCAGTAGGCCTGCTGCAGTGCGCCTTCTTTCTTATGTTCTTATGAATTGTTGGTAAGGGCTCAGCTTATGAGAAAAAGTTCTGGTCTAGGCGGGTCCTACTCACACAACCATTCCTAATCATATCTTTGTAACTTACTTTTAAAGCTAGGCGAGATAATAAATATAGCAACTTGCTACAACCATTGAGGCCTGGTCACAGACCGGGCCGCAGGGGCGTTGACCCCTGGAATTCTCTCCAGGTAAACACCAGTGCTTTCCTAAAGCTGAATTTATCCAACTTTAATCTATTGCTTGGAATTGTTTCCTTGGATAGAACCTGAATGCCTCCCATTTCTCTCCAGGGTCTGCATTACCCCTGTAGATATCGTCAGCATCCTATTTATAGCCTTTTATTTATACCCATCTTACATGTCTACACATGCACACCTTTGCATGTCCCCTCATTCTACATCGTTCGCAATAAATCTATTTAGGAAGGATTCCAGATTCAGGTGATTACTTTGAAAAGGTTCAGGCTCCATGTTGACGTTGCATTCTCTAAGCTGGTGACAATTTAAGTTGGGAGCCAGGAACGAACAACCTGACATTATCACTCCTAAATCCTTCACTTCCATCTTTTTGTGTATTGAGTGGTTTGTGTTTGTTTTATGCTTCGTTAGTTTTTAATTCATTTTTTTTCCATGGCCCACTGGAAGAAGACCTTGGATATTTGCTGGTACATCACACATTCCCTGACATTCACGAGACAGGCACACGCAAGCTCATGGCTACTTCCGACAGGAAGAGGTCACGATCTTCCAAGGACTTAACCGAGGATTCGGCTTTGGAAATGTGGGGATCAGTTCTGGCGAAGAAGCTGCAAGACCACTCACTGGACTCCCTGGGCTTCTGGGACAGCTATACAAGTGAAATCAGCCTGGCCAGTGAGATAGGTATGAATAAGGAAATGCCCATCACAACCACAGAAATACCTGTGCAACATCTGGGTATCTACTGCAGACGTTTCGCCATCCAGTGGCAGTAGGTCATACCCAAGGGACGGGTTAGCAGTAGTGAAGAAGGTTGTGGCTATGTCCTCTGAACCAAGATTCCATGATGTTGCAGTGTCTGACAAGTTGTTCATGAATGGTATACAATACCGACAATATGAAAATTAAGACACACATGCAATGTCTGGGTATCTGTAATGTAGACGTTTCGCCATCCAGTGGCTTTATCAATACAAATTTTAGGACAATTTGAAGACAGTAGAACTATGTACAGATGAGGTAATCAGTCCCTCACCTACCAGTGACAATGTCTTCGTCTGCTACCCGTCCCCTTTTCACCTGACGCCAGTATATAAGCGCCAACCTTCTTGCCTGTCCTCCAATAGTTAGACTGTTGGGTTTAGTCCTGACTCTTTCTCTTCTACTTCAGCTCTTCCTCTCACCGGCTATTCTTCTTCTGTCCCCACTTCCCCCTCGCCCCTAGTGGGTCCTTACCTGAGAGTCTGAACTAACTGTCCTCCAGATTCTTCACGACTACGGTGTTCTTCACATCAACTCCAAGGCCGAGGGACTGATTACCTCATCTTCTGTATATAGTTCTACTGTCTTCAAATTATGTCCTAGAATTTGTATTGATAAAGTCAATGGATGGCGAAACGTCTACATTAAAGATACCCAGATGTTGCATATGTGTCTAATTTTCATTCCTGGTTCTTACCCGAGTCGATATCTTCAGTATTTTTATTAATATCGCCATTGTTTATGCCCATCATCCACTTCGATATCTCTTCTCATTCTACGTCTCTCAAGAGAAATAAAGGTATCTTTTGGGGGATTAAATTTGCATGTCCAATTCGCTTTCTCCAGACATTTCGTACATGAACACACCTGAAGCACAGAATGTACACCTTCCTGTTTTCCGTTTGCTAAACTTTATTGGGTCTGTATTACCAAGGAATTCAGTTTCTGGATATAAGAACATAAGAAAGAAGAAGCACTGCAGCAGGGTTACTGGCCCAAGCCAGTCGGGTCCAACTCACCCACTCATGTATTTGTCCAATCTATTTTCAAAACTACAACACGTTTTAGCTTCAATGACGTTACTCGGGAGTAATTCTATTACCAAACCAGTGCTTTCGTATATCCTTTATAAATATATTTTTTTCCAACTTGAACCCATTACTGCGAGTCCTATCTTGGTTAGATAATTTTAGCACGTTATTTACATCTTTTTTTTATTTATTCATGTTCTTTTTTATTTATACACCTCAATCATGTTTCCACTAATTCTACGCCTTTCTAGAGTGCAGATTCAGGGCCCTCAGTCTATCCTCATATGAAAGATTTCTGATACATGGGATCAACTTTGTCATCCTCCTTTGTACGTTTTCCAGAGCATTTATATCCATTATGTAATACGGTAACCAGAACTGTGCAGCATAATCTAAATGAGGCCTAACCAACGATATATAGAGTTGAAGAATAACCTGAGGGCTCCTGTTATTTATACTTCTTGATGTAAACTGGGGCAGCTGAATCGCATAAAATAAATGTTGACTGGTGTACTGTTCTCGTGTGCTTCATTTCTTCACCTGTATCATTCACAATCTTCCTGTCAATTCAAGATTCTCTTTTCTATTGTCAGGGTGGTCATAGGCTCCGTGTGAGTGTCCTTGGTTAAATCTGCACAAAGTACAACTCTCCTAAGAACCATAATATAAATTAATATTACAATATTACTGTCAGTAAAATCATTTGTGGATTTTCAAAATAAATCCTATCGTCTCTCGCCCACATTCTTATTAAACTGAAGTCAGATTTGATTCTAGTAGCCACTTGCCTGACCACGTCTGTAGTGTATTATTATTATTAATATAATCAAGGGGGAGCGCTAAACCCATAGGATTATGGAGCGCCTGTGGGGGGATTTCTGGAAGGTATTCAGGCTTAATTCAGGTAACTGGAGCAGATCCAATTGTACATGAATGGTATACAATATCGACAAGATGAAAATTAGACACACATGCAACATCTGTAGACGTTTCGCCATCCAGTGGCTTTATCAATACAGATTCTAGGACGTAACTGTCTTCAAGTTATGTCCTAGAATCTGTATTGATAAAGCCACTGGATGGCGAAACGTCTACAATAAAAATACCCAGATGTTGCACATGTGTCTAATTTTCACAGATCCAATTCCCAAGATCAAGAGCCCCTCACCAGCGTCAAGGAACCTTCCTTGAGGGGTGTAGTGTATTCAAATCACCTTGGAACGTCTGCCTGTCCTTTCCGGACATCTTTAGCTATCTTTACTCGACCTAACTCTAGTAATAGTATTTAAATATTAACGCTGTCCGTCATGCTTTGATATAGCACAGGTTTTTCCAACAATTTATTTACACTGGTTTGGCAAACGAGTTGCCTCAATCCCAGATAGTGTTACACTAGGTGGCCGAGAGGAAGGTGTTTTGTGTGACGACACACTCGTACATTGGGGTATCTTTATTCTGGAAAAGTTTCGCCAGCCAGTGCCTTCTTCAGTCCAGTGGACTGAAGCCACTGAATGGCAAAACGTTTCCACAATAAAGATACCCAAATGTAGCACAAGTATTTCATTTATCAATTTGTCGTTTTTTTTAAACCATTTATACAATGTGTGTGTATATTTGTATGCGAATGTATGTATATGCGTTTGTATGTTTATATATATATATATATATATATATATATATATATATATATATATATATATATATATATATATATATATATATATATGTGCATGTATTTGTATGTATGTGTAGTTTAGAAAAACACCATGTATGTGTGTATTTGTATGTATGTATATGTATGTATATGTGTATAGGGGCAAGTGTTCTGTTGGTGGGATGGATTGTGAAGCACTTGCTAGTATGGGCCAACAGGTCTGTTGCAGTGTTCCTCCTTTATGTATGTATATATATGCATGTATAAGTACAGCAAGAGTACGCCAGCTAGGTAGGTAGCAGGCAGACCTGCTGCCACCGCTGCTGCTGCCGGATAATAACATACTTGCAGCTATAATACACATCATTACAACCTCGCTGGAGAAAAACAAACGAGAATACAAGTTAAAAAAAATGAAGTGCGAGATAATGTGTCCCTGCAGGAAAAAATGTTCATAGTCGACTGTATCGTTCTTGGTATATTTATTATTAGAAAAATATTAATTGTGAAGGTAGCAGCCGTAACTTGTGTATGAGGGAGCGCGCGAACCTCCATTCAATGACCTCCACCACCACCCATTGTTCCACGCTGACATTACCTCCCCACCCCTCCAGAAACACTCTGTAATAATACTCTGGAGTTAACTTACCCATGTGACCAGGGCGCTGTTCATGAGTTCCTCTACGGAGTCTGATGCCATTTTGGACCGTCGGCGATGTGCTAGAAATCACATCAATACACTCACATCATAACACTGAAAGCCTCCTCTGTAGGCGTCACTATCATTAATTAATCATTTATAATCAATTGAACACAATCTTAATATCTAAACAGAATCACAAAAGCACTTTCACATTTTCATTAATTCGTTAGAGTGGGGAAGTGTGAGAGTACAACGTGTAAGAGGAGCATTGACACTGACAACTTGCTCAGCCCGCCTCTAACACTCCGCATGGCCGCTGCCAACCTCACCGGAAAATACTCATACAATCTTTTCGATTATTATCACTGAAAGCGCAACCGAATAAAATTGTGCACTTATCATAAATCTTGTTGTATAGTGTAATTTTTATACTTATATTAAAATAAATTCAATTAAAGCTTAGGAACTAGAATTCCATGATATACAAGATGACTGAGCTGCCAAATGTAGAAGATTCATTATGTTAGAAAACATTAGTTGTCAATAAGTCTTATATATTTATTTTATATTTGGAGTTAATGATACATTTTATTGTCTCATACGACAACATATTTCATACACATATTCGTAATATTTCATTATTATTCACAATGGATTCAATGTTCAGTTACAGAAAGGTCTGTATTTTCCTCTCCTGAAGTTAAATACGTTGTCCAGAAAAAAAAGATTTAAAAATATACATACAATATTTGATGTCCGAGTCATCAAATGTTTATCGTGGTTGTGGCCTTGACATGACTGGTCTCACTGCAACATCCAGCAGTGTACATAAATAGTTCACATTATTATTATTATGATAATCAAATGATAAATAGTTCAGAGAACCGACAAGTTGATAAATTAAGACACGTGTAACACCTGGGTATCTTTATTGTGCAAAACGTTTCGCCACACAGTGGCTTCATCAGTCCATACAAAGAAGAATGAATGGTGAACATCAGGGAGTGTGAGGTAAACAGTCCCTCAACCTGGAGTAGATTTAATTAATCAGTCCATCACTCTTGATAATACAGCATATGCACATAAGCAGTATATAACATATGCAGTATACAACATATGCAGTATACAACATATGCAGTATACAACATATGCAGTATACAACATATGCAGTATACAACATATGCAGTATACAACATATGCAGTATACAACATATGCAGTATACAACATATGCAGTATACAACATATGCAGTATACAACATATGCAGTATACAACATATGCAGTATACAACATATGCGGTATACAACATATGCGGTATACAACATATGCGGTATACAACATATGCGGTATACAACATATGCGGTATACAACATATGCGGTATACAACATATGCGGTATACGACACATGCGGTACACGACACATGCGGTACACGACACATGCGGTACCGACACTGCGTACACGACACATGCGGTACGACACATGCGGTATACGACACATGCGGTACACGACACATGCGGTACACGACACATGCGGTACACGACACATGCGGTACACGACACATGCGGTACACGACACATGCGGTACACGACACATGCGGTACACGACACATGCGGTACACGACACATGCGGTACACGACACATGCGGTACACGACACATGCGGTACACGACACATGCGGTACACGACACATGCGGTACACGACACATGCTTTATACGACACATGCGGTATACGACACATGCGGTATACGACACATGCGGTATACGACACATGCGGTATACGACACATGCGGTATACGACACATGCGGTATACGACACATGCGGTATACGACACATGCAGTATACAACACATGCAGTATACAACATATGCAGTATATAAGCCCCTTTGCGCATATGTTGTATTCTCAAACTCCTGATCTTGACCATTCTTCTCTGCACTGGACTGATGAAGCCACTGTGTGGCGAAACGTTTCCACGGTAGATACCTAATTTCACGTCGGATTGACTGTCAGGAAAAAAAAGCCATATGTGAGTGGATTATTATTATAATCAAATAGAAGCGCTAAACCCCAGGGGTCATACAGCGCAGTATATGCGAGTGGAGGAAATGCAGCTTTGAGTGACATGTTGCAGCTCAGTCGTGACTCGTTGCAGTCCAGTTGCTGGCAACTTTGCAGTAGTTAACCAATGCCTTGTAGTTGATGTTCTTGAATGAATACTAGGCTTCTAACTCCACGTCATCCATTGTCATCTGCAAATCGTTATTTATGAGTCAGCGAATTTGTGGAGCTTCGAATGTAACTTTCTAAATTTTGTCCTCACCTGGTTTGAACTACTTTCCTAAAATGTGTTTGAAGGCTAGATGATGGTCCTTCTTCATTGCCTTGACCAACTCTTTGATGAAACTAAACTTAATGTAAAAATCTTGTCCTTTGAAACCAATGTAGCATTGGTTACATTGATGTACCCAGAATGACTGAAGAATACCTGGAGGGTATACCTGGAGGGTGTTCCGGGGGTCAATGCCCCCGCGGCGCGGTCCATGACCAGGCCCACACTTGTGTAACATTTGGGGATGTTTGTTGCAGAAACATTTCGCGGCTGGCGAAACGTTTCCACAATAATGATTCCCAAATGCTAGACAACTCTTCAACTTATGATTTTCTAAACCAGTTTACATGACGAGAATGACTGAGTCACATGATGCTTCAGTCTTTCACCTCCTCACCATACAAAATTACAAACCATTAAATTTGATAATCTGTCTTGATTTCCAAAGGTGAGAATAAAACAAAAATTGTACAGCAGAAACTACGCATTTTAAAACTATACCTAGAAAAGGGTCTGTGATAGTGTAGTATGAAAAAAAAAAAAAAAAAAAAATCAATGTAGACAACTTGAGATGCACCGAAACCATGTGTTGGTTTTCATATTTGATGTACTGTTATTATTATTTTTATTTATATATGATGGGGTCCACCTCTGGTGTAAATTGTGGGACCCATAGCCTCGGAGAAGTGGATAAAAAGGCTTCAAGGAAAAATATTTGGATTTCTTCCTGAAGCCATTTGAATATTTCATTTCCCCTACCACCCCATCTTTTCATTCTTTTTTACCAATAGGTATATTTTATTACATAATATGGTACAAAAGATATGAGAGATACATTGTTGATATAAATATAGCATATACAGTACATGAGGTGTGAGAGATACACGTTTAGTACGTATTGTTACATTTTTGTCACCGATTATAATGCAAAAATCTCATCCGTAAGGGAACACAGGGTGCATGGGGAATGGACGGTAATTGGGTTTGATCCAAGGAAGGGTAGGGAAGCTAAAATTCCTTTGATAAAGACACCTCTCACATGTTTGAGGGGACCTAATATTACTCTTACATTTAATATAATACATTATGAAGGGAACTACTACCTGTTTTTGCAACGTACATAAGTGGTAAAACTTCCACTGTATCCGGTAAAAGATTCAAGCATAAAAAAACTGGCTTTTTCTAAACCGATTTAAAATGCATTCTTGATTGCCGATGTTCATTTTTTGGGGGGGAGGGAGAGTTGGGGAATATTTACTTTTTACATATGCTACATTGGTTACCAAACAATGTGAATAACCAACCCACACCCACACAAGGCAGGTCTTTATAGTTGAAGGGAAAATCTGGCGTTAAAAACTTACAACATACAAAACACTCAAAGAAATATACACAGTAACAAATTTTGACTGAAGTTTCGACATCAGTTTATCTCTGGAGGTTGCCTGTCGGCTCCTGGTGGTGGCATCCAAAGTAGGTGTCTCTCAGCAGGTTTCTGACCACCCTTTCTTTTGTCTGCCGAGATGGCTCGGTGGATGTGAGGTTACTATATCCTGGTTTGCCAGTTCATTGGCATGAAGGGTAGGGCAGGGAGCAGATTCCATGTACCATCTACACTACCTGTTGCACTGAATGACCTCTTGGACGAGGAGGGCGATATGCAGTCTCTATTTTTTGTTTCTCCCTTGAGCTAATTTTCCCCCTCCCTACTTTTGAAAAAAAAACTATATCATGCACACTCATATACAAGATTGTGCCTCCTCCCAAGCTGCTTCTTTCCTTCCTCGGCAGCATCCTAGCATAACCCTGGCACGTTCAAGGATCTTTCTACTGATCTATTACTGCCTTCGTGTAACACATTGTTGCCTGACTCCGGTGCTGAAGTTCCAGTTGATCTCTTTGATACTTCTAACCTTCGCTTGACCTTGACCATGATTCCGGCTTTTTCCCTGCAATGCGTTGATTTTCGGATCATTTGTACATCATAGGACTGATCGGCTCCAGACCCCTGTCCAAGTGACCTCAACCTGTAACTGATGAAGCCGACCCTGTTACTGCTTCTCCTAGCTCTTATTCTCAGGAACAACCTTTCGAAAATCTCCCCTCATACAATCCTTATTTCGAGGTAGCTCATGAACTAAATCTTTACTCTTCAACCAACGACACCTACAGACTTTCCTACCATGGTACAGTGTATCAACAAAGCACTCTTGCCACATATCAGACAAAATATTTCATTTCATGTTTTCAAGAGTAGTATGCTAGTTGTCAGTGTGCAGAACGCTGATCAAGCTCACAATATATATCTTCGCTCCATTGACGACATTCCTGTCACAATACATAAACATTCTTCCCTTAGTTCTTGCTGCGGAACTGCTCTTATTTAGCACAAGACTTTATGAAATGTGATACATTATTATTATTATAATCATGGGGGAGCGCTAAACCCATAGGATTATACAGCACACGTGTGGGGAGGGGATGGAAGGTATTCAGGCTCAATTAAGGAAACCGAAGCACAGATCCAATTCTCTAGATCAAGAGCCCCTCACCAGCGACAAGGAACTTCCCTTGAGGGGAAATGTGATATAAACATTATGGAGTAACTCGAGCTTCAGAGCCTACAGATTCTTAATGTAGACACTATGTTCTTCCTGCCTGCGGTAGAAGACATTATCCTTATGAAGATAAATGGTTCAGAGAACCAACAAGTTGATAAATTAAACCATGTGCAACACTTGGGTATCTTTACTGAGGAATTTTTACGTGCTTAGTCCATCAAAGAATGGTGAAGCAGGAGGAATTTGAGGTACAGTGGACGGTTTACGATATTTCATTCCAGAATGCTGTTCAATGCCATTACCAAAGAATTTATCTCCTTAAGAAATGTTGTAAATAGACTGTCCTTAGACCCAAAATACACTAAAAAGCATTTAAATAACTACTAAGGGAGTTTGGACCATCGTAACGGGTACCACTGTAATGAGTCCCTCAGCCTTAAGTCGATGTAATCAGTCCATCAATCTTGAAAAGAATACAGCATATGTGCGAAGAAGTGGCTTATATACTGTAGACAGGCGAGGTGAAGCAGTCGTAGGTGGTATCACACTTGACAAATCCAAATGTGGAAGTAGGTCATGCAAGTGAAGAATTCCCTGTATTAAGATCCCAAGATGTTGCTGTGTCTGACAGGAATGAAGATAAATGGTTCAGAGAACCGACAAGGCTGAGGGACTAATGTACCTGCTCACCATGGGCTGAAAACTTAAAGCAGCACAGATGGTAAAATTAAGGCCATGTTTCTGCCCCGTATTACCACCTCTCTGATCCAACCTATGGATCAAGGGGTTATTGCAGCCTGCAAGATTGTATGAATCTTGGTACATAGATGAAGTACTGTTAGTGATCGAGGAGGATGAAGATTTAGAAAGAGATACCAGAGGCCTATGTATATTGGAGAGCATCAAAAAGTATAACCTTTAGTCTGCCATCTTCAACTTTGCAGTCGTGGAAAGAAATGAAAAGGACAACATTAGTTAATAGTTGGATTTTTTTTTTATATAACCTTGATATTGAACTACTCCATGGGAAAGTGGAACAGAATTCTTCCTCCATAAGCCATGTGTGTCGTAAGAGGTGACTAAAATGCCGGGAACAAGGGGCTAGTGACCCTTTCTTCTGCATACATTACTAAATTTATAAAGAGAAACTTTCATTTTTCTTTTTGGGCTACCCTGCTTTGGTGGGATATGGCCGGTGCGTTGAAAGAAAGATAGTGAACTAGACTGAGAGGCTTCAGGCCAGTGATTTTTGCTGGCCTGTATTTACATACAGTACTGTACCTGTATAGTACTGTACTATTTTACAGGTTACAATACCTGTTTTCTTAAAGTGTCTGGGAGCCTTCTGAATCAATAGACCATGTCAGCTGATGCCAAAATTTGTTCATTTATGTTATGATCATGAAAAATAAATTTCAAAATTAGGAATCTAAGGGCAATTGACAATAATATGCACCACTTTTCCCTATTAGTCTGTTAATTCAACGTTCACAGTATGTGCTGATTTTTATTGTCTACTCTGACTACTGACTTTATTTCAAGCTCAAAAATTCTTTATATACTGTATTTTATACAGTATTGTTTAATGTTAATAAATGTGGTCATGAAGGAGGTGAATGTCAGGGTGTTGGAGAAGAGGTGCAGAGTTTAAAAAAATAATAAAACTGATATAAAGTGGGTGTTACTACAATTGTTCAGTTTAAAGCTTATTCCTAACAATATTCTACCCCAGGATGGGACCCCACAAGTCATCCAACACAATTAATTAATTGTAATATTGTTTTTATTATGTGCAACTTCAAGATTATTATTCTTATAAACCTCCACCCTGACTACCTCACATTAGTATTAAGATAAAATAAAGATTTATTAAAAAGTTAACCATTCTTAGCTTGTCTAGACTTTAGTTATTATGTACTAGGATTAGTTTGCCTGAAATGCCCCGGCATGATAGTGGTTTTCTTTGAGTGGACCCCCGAGTTACGAGCACCTTGGAAATCGTACAACTATGTAAGTATAATATTGTAAGTGCTTTTGTAAGTGTATTTTTGGGGGTCTGAAATGGACTAACCTACTTGACATTATTCCTTAAGGGAGAAAATTTGTTCTGAAATGGCACTTGAGCAGGCTTCTGGAATGAATTATGCTCGTTACTCGGGGGTCCACTGTACTTTTTTTTTTTTCAACAAGTCGGCCGTCTCCCACCGAGGCAGGTAATTACTCATTGTAGCCTTTGTAAAGAAATAAAATCTTTTTAATCTTTTATTTACAGCTCGGCAAACAAGGGCAGCAAGCTTAATTAAGGAGAGTTGCCAAAATCTCTCTCAATGTCCAGGGACAAAATACATGACCTGTTCAGAGGTGTTGCCAATTTCCACTGTCAGGGCATGGCATGATTTTACAATAAATACAAGAGTTATTTCATATTTGAAATAAAAATACAGTATTACAATAAGTATAGCTGCAATGGCAAGGGCAAATAAAACTATCAAATGTGTTGAGGGGGGTGTATGACTGTTGCCCTTGCTACCCCCCTCTTCCCCAGTAATGCCACTGGACCTACCAGCTGTGCAATGCTTTGACCACTAAGTTACAGGATGCCCTAATAAAAATCTACAGAAATCACTGTATGTATTAAAAAAATGTGACTAGGAACTGCTTATGTTTCACTGTAATTCTGTTGAGATGAACTTGGTTTCTCCCTCTCTTTTTGGTACTCCAACTCGATTTTTTCATATATCTTCTTCCAGTCAATCTGAACCTGAAAGAAAACAAATACTATAATATTGAAATACACAAGCATATTAGTAATGGTTGTGTGAGTGAATGCTTAAGTGTTTCAGAGAGAACTACCCAATAAAGTGCAGAGTCGGTAATTTGGCCAATTTTACACAAAATAAAAAAAAATGTCAGTTTAAAAATAAGAGTTGAAAATAAACAATGCAGACATTGCTGTCACTAAAACAAGATTTCCACTGTTCATTATTCATGTCCCCAGGTCTCTCCTATATTACACTTGCCTTCCATTTTGAATTCATAGTTACACAAAAATAGAAGATTTACTCTATTTTCCGGATAATAAAATATAACCAGGAATGATTGTTCATGATTTAGAGCAAACAAATAATTGAATTGGACCTATTAAAAACCCATAAGAGAGACTGGGGGTGCAGGAAGGCTTTACCCATCCTAGGGAAAATTGTTAAAAATTGAATATCTGTTACTTTGAGCCCAATTTCAAGCTACTTCCACTCCTGAAACAACCAAAATCATCAAGCTAGCTATGCTTGATGATTAGTCTCTGTTGCCATGGTCTTCTTAGCATGGAAAGAATGTCAATACAATCTATTATGTTAATGGAGCTTGTAATCTTTCTATTGCTAAAAGGTGGCTACCCAAGGAAAAAGGAGGATGTAAAAGAAGTATTGAGAGACAAGGATTGAGTATCCAACAAACATAAGTGAGCATCTTACAAAGTAGTAATTTAAGAGAACAGTCCATGGGATATGGCATGATGCTGAATTTGGAGAGTTTTTAGATTGGAAAGTAGTGTCTGTACTTTGGAAGTAGGGTGGGGATGTTGTGGTTCAGATGGCCAACACTGGATTGTAATGTGTACACCTTCTGGAAAAGCAACCAGAAAGCAAATAATGCATTTTCATTGGGTCACAGTGCCTTTATAAGAAATGAGTGAAGTTAAATTATTTTTACACTAGCCCATTTTGTATTATCCTTACAGCATTTAATCAGACTAAACAATTACACACATTTACTTTCATTCTGTGCACTGTTCACCAACGCATAATGATTAATACCATTTTTTTTAAGAATAAAATATTTACAAATGAACTGTACCTGCTTTTCATACTGCAGAAAGAGCTTGCTGGTTTCTTTCTTGTTAAATCGAGCTAAGTAGCGCTGTCTGAAGGCCACAACAGTATCAACATGGGTGCGGTGTCTAATGGCTAGCTGGAGTGCACGCTCAAAGTTGTAAGTGGTAAGGTTCAACATAATTGCCCTGAAAAAGAGACCAGACTGAACAAGAAGAGCTTCTGCATCTCCAATGTGGCCACCTAATAATGCCATTTCAGCTGTCCGAGCCTCTTTAATTGGTATCTCCTTAATGTAATGAATATACTGGACTTTGTCAGCCTCATTAATTGCTGCATATGCTACTTCTGATGTGCTAAGTTCTTTACTGGCTGTAGCCATGGCTGCCAAGCAGGCCCACACAATGTCATCTTTGACAAACCTTGCTAATCTAACAGCATCATCCCAGCGTTTAGTAGTCACATAGTTCTGAAGTAGTGCTGGATAAGGAGAAACACTGGTAGCTACTAAACTACCATCTGCACGCCGCATTGTCACCACTGAGTCTAGGAAATTGTCTATTACTGCATTCTTGCCAAATTCAGAGGCATCTTTCTCAAGAACCGTAAGTGATTGCAGATCACGGTCAACAAATACCACTGCAGGATAAAACCACACTATAAATTTTGAGTCTTGAAGTGCAGCAAGCATATTAGCTGCATCATTCCAGCAAAGAGACTGCACCATCCCACCAAGTTTAACTGCTCTTCCCATAGTACCTACACGCTGGAGAGTTACTAAAAAGAGATCTCTATTACGGTCAACAACAGCCATATGCCTCTCATGAGCTGTGCCAACTTTATCAAGGGCCAGCTCTATTATTTCTAATTTATGAGACCATGGCTTGCCATCATTTAAGGCTTTACCTGTTGATGCATCAAACAGATGAACCACTTTTTCATCTGTTTTATCACGAATGGCCAAAGTATCATTTGACAATGATACAGTTCGACTATTTAGAACATCTGTCCTCATTCCTGGCCAGCGTGGTACACAAAGCACTCGGCCATCGTAAGAGTAAACATACACACCTGCCCCATCCACAAGAAGGAAATGTCGCTCAGCTTGTACTATGAGGCTGACATTAGATTCTTTTAACTCAAAGATGAAGGGAGTATTCCAGTTACGTGTGGAGTAGATATAACCCTGTGTTGATGTCACTATAACCATATAGCCATGTGAAAGAGAGACTTTTATTATGCGATCTCTCAGTTCAAGTTTCTCCCAAGCTTCGTTTGTAACGTCATGCAAAGCAATACTTTTGCGGCTAGTTATAGTTGCTTCATAATTCTTCCATTCTAGATGACTTTCAATAACATGTGCAAAGATGACATGGCCATTACCACATGCACCAGCAACTTGAGTGCCATCACTAGACCATGCAAGGTTGAAGATACTTCCTGTTGTGGGTTTTTCCAGTGAGTGACACCACCCAGCTTTATCACATAATCGTAGTGTGTTAAATGAACCTACTGCAAACAGCTGACCATCAGGTGACCAGGCCAGAGCAGTGATAGGGTGATGGTGTTGAGAAGAAGAAAATAACTGCCTACCAAAGTTGTCCCACACACGATATCGAGTATCTTCGCCGCCTGATAGTATAAGACCAGTGTTGGGGTTCCAGGCCACTTTCAGGATTACTCCTTCATGAGCTTTCCACTGCAAGAAAGATAAATAAGCATGAAAATAAACACTATTCCAGTACTGTACTTAAATTTTAAAAATCTCCAGTAATGATGCATGTGGTTGTGATACAAAGTCTCTAAATGTGAGTTTAACTTGTTAAGAATAAAAATCTTCAAAATTAAATAAAAAAAAAAAGTAAATAAAAGTAAAGAATCTGATGAACCATTTTCTCTTACAAATTTAAGTTGACATGAGTATTTTAGACATTCATGTCATCAAAGCTGATTGTTCAAACATCTGAAATATATGCTCAGTAACTAAGTAAACCAAAAATTCTGGAGTTAACAATCTCCCTCATTTTGCAGGTCAAAGACTGCACAAATCAACACCTACATAGTTTTGACACTATGGGGGTAGGAAAGATGAGAGGGAGAACTAATGGCTACATTAAGTAGATCCTCTCCATTGTACCTTCAATGCTCACATATCAAATAAAGTACAGTGGACCCTCGGTATTCGAACACTCCAAAACTCACCCTTTTATGTAAGTTTATTTTTTAAGTGCCTTTATAAGTGTATTTTTGGGGGTCTGAAATGGACTCATCTAATTTACATCATTCCTTATGGGAATAAATTCGTTTGGTAACAGCACTTGAACAGCATTCTGGAATGAGGGTGAGTTTTGGAGTGTTCGAATAGCGAGGGTCCGCTGTATATGCATACTTGATCGCTATCATTCCAGCAAATGGATTATTAGTACATTCATGGGGAAGCACTAAAACCTCAAGGACCATACAGTGCCTGAGAAATGGTAGGAGTCTGTGGTAATTAGATTTGATCCAAGAAAGCTGAGGAGAGCTGTAATTCTTAGAATCAAGAGCCCCTTACTGGCATCAAGCACTTCCCTTGAAGGGGCCAGTAGGTGGAAGGAGCTGTGATGATTCACTAGAAGCAATAAAAGCATCATCAAAGACAATATTAGGAAATTTCTCAAAATTGCTAGCCTCTAATACATCCCAGATACAATATGATTTGAATTACTAATAGTATTAAATATTTTTAACTCGCCAGCTGTCTCCGACTGAGGTAGAATGACCCCATAAATGAGGATATACTTTCACCATCACTCATCCAATGGCTTTCTTGCCAGAAGTGAGCAGATATCACAATTCAAATGACCTACCCTCAGAGTGTAGTCACTGTACTTCCTACCCCCAGGATTCAGATCTGCTTAACCAGTTTCCCTTCATAAATATTATCATGCTCACACTTTAACAACATGCCAAGCAATGAAAATACTTGTCTCCACTCACTATGATCTAATACACTCATGAAAGCCTGTTGACTGTTCAAGCCCCTAGCACTCAAAACCTCCTTTACTCCTTCCCTCAAACTCTTTAATTAAAAAGGTATGAGAAAATTTGTATACAAATAGTTTTACATTAGTAAATAGTATACTGTATTTATTTTTTACCTGAATAGGTTTAGAGTTTGGTGCTAGTGGTTTGATAATGAGGTTTGTACCCGTTGTATAGAGAATTGCATCTGAATCAGGGGCCCAGGCTGCTCCGTATACTGGCACTGATACTTGTGCCAGTGTTGATCGTAGCATTCCACTGCGAGACCATATCTTCACCAGACCATCCTCACCAGCTGCAAATAAGAACAAACACAAACTCCTTATATAATTTGGACAAATACTTTAATACTGAAATGGGAAACACTAATGTAGAGGGCATAGTAGGAAAGTTTGAAGTGCCAGGGTTAAATGACAATGAGAGACCTTAAATTGAATTTTTATACTGAGGTTTGGTAACCAAGGTTTGGTTACCAAAGGTAACTAAACCTTGTCTCCTTGGTTGGCTTCGGTAACCAAGGAGACAATTTTTTTTTTCGAGATTAGGCACGATGTTGAAGTATGAGCATGGTAAAATCTATGAAAGAATTCAGGGAAAATAGGTTAGCTGGACTTTAGTTTTGGAAAGGGGATGTACAGTGCTTACACTCTGAAAGATGGGTGGGGATGGCCTTGCACTTTTAGAAAGTTATGGAATGAGTGATGGTACCCTTTCTTTGTGGAAAACATCCTGCATGTTAAAAAAGTACAGTACATATAAAAAAAAAAAAAAAAAAAAATCAGAACTTACCAAAAACCTCAAACCTTACCTGTGACTAGCCCAGCTCCATCATGGCTCCAGCGACCAGCCAATACTGCACCTCGATGAGCGTCAACAACTGTCTTTTCAGTGCGACCATTACGTCCAACTATATAAAACTTTCCTGGTAAATAGAAATGTTTAAGTAATAAACAGTTTATATATGTACATTGTATACACATAAGTAACGAGCATACTTCAATATTATAGACTTTCAAGCTTTTTTTTTTTTAAATATAGTCAGGACTGCAATACAACACTGTGGTACAATATGAACATGCATATTATATACTGATATTTTATAAAATTGTAGACACAATAAGTATGCATATTTTCATAAATTTCCATACCTGTGATGGGCAAAGGAGAGGGAAAAAATGCTATACTTGTGCTGAATGATTAGGATTTCATTATTAAGGATATGGAGTTCTGACAATGAAATATTCTTTTATCAAAAGTGTGGGCACTAAACCAGGCAGCAAATCTTTCTGACTCTGTGGATGAACACTCTGAATGTATGATAAACATTTTCTTGACAACTTGAAATACTGTATGCAGTAAACTCTTTGTATATTCAAGGGTTATATTAATGGAAAACGTATGAATACACTGATTCAATGGAAAACTGGGGTTTAGTGCAAGAGTAAGGCTGAACATAACGAGATCAATAAAAAATATTTAAGAACAATAATACAAGCTGTTCTTGTATTACACTTCTCTGAAGTTGCTTTTTTTTTGTATGTGTAATTTTATGATTCACCAGCAGAAGGGCCTGCTATTTCAAAAGTAATACTGCAACCAAATATACTTCTGATCAAATCATACACATACCCTGGATGATCTTTATTAGTTGGGCTTGAACTGCAATATTAATTAACTTCTTGATGGACCTGGTGTTGCTTAGATAAATGTTAAAAATCACTAAAGGAACCAGTATTCTAAGGGCAATATGCATAGACCATCAGTTAAATGTCATAGACATAAGAGCGAGTGAGAGTGATACCAATAATTCCACTTACCAGTGTCTTATCATAAAAGAACCACATATCTATGGCTTATCCAACAAAATAAGTCTCTTGGAAGTTCTCACTCCTTGGTACAAGGTATGAGACAAATATCTCTGGCAATATGCACCACCAGCTGATTTAAATCTATACAAATGTAAACTTGGCTATCAGAACCATTTACAGTAGTATTAAGTGAGCAACAGAGTTAGGCCTAAAAAATGCATATACAGTGCATACATTACTTACCTTAAAATATTTTCATCCTTAGCTTATAGTGAATATATTATAGGAAGTATGAATAAATGAAGAATGGCTATAATTGAAAACCACTGCATTAGCGAAATACCATAAAGTGAAGCACTGTAAAGTGGGGCCCTCCTGTATCATATTTTGAATTTAAACTTATTATAATACAGACATAATTTGATACAATTAAAGCTCAAACTTTGTTGAAATTTTTACTCTTCTTAGAGATTCCTTTGAAGCTCCTAATTCATTCATAATCTTTGTCTTATTATATGGCTAGCCAAACAATTTAAACTTGTTTTTACTTAAAATAAACATTATGATTTGGATTTGTTTACTTTTTTTAATGAGTTTTTGAAGGATGTTTTATAAAAGTACAATAAGGAAAATTACTTTCTGGGGTCTAATATCTGAATGAATAACTAGTCTGCATGTATAGTAAGGGTTATCCTCTTATTTACAATCATTTACCGCCTAGTTTTTTAAATTCACAGATTAATGTGAAAAATTATTTGCAATGAATTTTCTCTTTTCTTTACATGGGAATTTCTCATTGTATGAGAAGCATAAGCTAACTTTTCATTTATTTGTGACATGGCATTATTTTTTTTATTGATACTGCATTTACATAGTTATGAGAAACAAAACATACTGCACATTACGAGCCATAAGTAGACCTGGGCCTCAAGACTAAGGAAAATTGGGATTAGATGCTCATTAAAATAATACACTTTTTTGCATAACCCTGGATATATGACAGGGGTACATTTTCAGTACTCATAAATGGAAATAAGTCCGGTACTCATCAGTAGAAGCATACTGTTGAAATAACATGTTGAAAGTGCAGAGCCAGTCAAGAGTATGTCAGCTATTTCTTGTCTGAGCAGTGAGGCACAGAAACATTTATACAGTGGTACCCCGAGTTTCGTCCAGCTCCCAACTCGAACAATTATGTAAGTGTATTATTGTAAGTGCTTTTTTAAGTGTATTTTTGGGAGTCTGAAACAGACTAATCTAATTTACATTATTCCTTATGGGAACAAATTCGTTCGGTAACGGCACTTGAACAGCATTCTGGAACAAACTTTGTACGAAACTAGGGGGACCACTGTATTACCTGTTACCCTTCTAGCATACTCAAGGTTGAAATGTGAGGAAACTGGGTATAATGCCAATACAGTATCAGTTTGGTTGTTAAACTCATTTCTGTGATAAATAAACAAGCACATGTGTGAGGCTGGGCTGATGCTGTCACCAATATTTACATATGGATACCTCCCTCTCTCCCTCCTTCACACCCTTCTCTCATTTCTATCATTGAAAATGTGAGAAAACACATTTCAGATTTTTATTTACGTAAATAAAATTAACATGAATTAAATAGTTTGTGCAGTTGTATTTACAAAAAGCATACTGGTAGTTAATCTCACAGCAGCTTGGGGCAATCATAACCCTTCAACCCAACAATAACATGCCAGTGATGATATACTGATAACGTTTTTTTTTTTTTTTTTTGGGTTGTTCACACTCGTAGGACAGGTTATTGTGTAGTAAAAAAATCTTGCCTTATTGCCATATGGTAAACTTATCTAATTTTGAAAATTCAGCCAGTTTGCAGAGAAGACAGTTATGAACCTTTCTTAATTTTTTTATTATAAAAAAAAGAATAAATAATTCCTATGACATTACTGTCAGAAAAAGACCCAGTAACGTAAATGAAGCAGAAATACTCACTCTTGTACATTACAGAATATGATTTCTGAATACACAATTATGATCAGAATATTCTCAGCAAAATGTAGACTGTATTGGTGTGTTAATGTAAATGCCAACTTGACACAGTACTGCAGCTCATTTCATTCCCTCAAAAGTGCTTTTATTGTGAGTATGTATTACAAATCTGAATAAAAGTTTAATTGTAATACTAATTTAAGATCGCCAATAGACCAATAGACACCTTGCTGTCTTCAAGAAGGCACTGGACAGGCACCTAAAGTCAGTACCTGACCAACCGGGCTGTGGTTTGTACGTCAGTTTGCGTGCGGCCAGCATTACGTAACAGCCTGGTTGATCAGACCCTGATCCACCATGAGGCCTGGTCTCAGACCAAGCCGCGGGGGCGTTGACCCCCGAAACCCTCTCCAGGTAAACTCCAGGTAAGCCAGATTTGACTGAAAATGTTTAATACGGAGCCTCTGAATGTGATTGCTCTGAAGAGACTGTGCATCATTGAATACATATTGTCTTTACATGGTCCAACTATGTAAACCTAAGCATTCTACAGCAAAACTTTGACTAT
This sequence comes from Cherax destructor, assembly GCA_009830355.1. Classification (NCBI taxonomy): domain Eukaryota; kingdom Metazoa; phylum Arthropoda; class Malacostraca; order Decapoda; family Parastacidae; genus Cherax; species Cherax destructor. Next base: position 182,232 of record WNWK01002185.1, read on the forward strand.
AGAAACCTATGCATTCTATAGCAAAAATTTAACTATGGAAATCTAAGAATTCTACAGCAAAAATTCAACTATGGAAATCTAAGAATTCTAAAGCAAAAATTCAAGTCCTTAACTAATGTCTAGATATATAGGTACATTCTGATACTGCTATTATTATTATTATTATTATTGATGTGATATTCAGTTTTAACCTTACCATCAGCAGCTGTCATTAAAAATACTTCAGATCCAGCCTTGGCCTTCTGCACTGCAGTTTTAGGAAGCCAGTGTAAATCAATAGGATAAACATCAGATGGTAGATCTGATATCTTGTTAGTTTCATTAGACACTAAATTCCACTGTAGAAGTTGATGATCATCCCTGTATAAAAAATTAGAACACATACAGTGCACAAAATTTCAGGATTGAAAATTTTATTGACTTTTGACTCAATTTTGTATAAAAAAATATATATGTACTGTCACCAATCATAGCAACACTATTCAATAAATCCATTGAAGCCTCTACCTTTCCATCAATTCTCAAAATAGCTAGGGTCACCCCGATCCACAAAGGAGGTGATCAAACAGACCTGAATAATTATAGACCAATTTCTAATTTACCATTGCTTTCTAAAATCTTCGAAAAATTAATTCATAGACAAATCTATTCCTACCTCGTCTCACACAATGTACTCAACCCCTGTCAATTTGGATTCAGGACAAACAAGAGCACAAACGATGCTATTACACACATGTTGGAGTTAATATATACAGCACTTGAGAAAAAAGAAGTCCCACTGGGAATCTTCATTGATCTCCGCAAAGCTTTTGATACAGTCGACCATGATTTACTGCTCACAAAATTAGCACACTATGGTATAAGGGGCACCCACTCAACTACCTAAAATCATACCTCACCAACAGAAGCCAATACGTGTACACAAATGGAGAGAACTCTTCCACACAACCAATTACAATCGGAGTCCTCAAGGAAGTGTCCTGGGGCCACTCCTATTCCTCATTTACATAAATGACCTACCGAATGCATCACAACTACTCAAACCCATTTTATTTGCAGATGACACAACATATGTCTTCTCTCACCCAAATCCAGTTATACTGGCCAACACTGTTAATGCCGAATTACAGAAAATATCAACATGGATGACGACTAACAAGCTTACTCTCAATACTGACAAGACCTACTTCATACAGTTTGGAAGCAAAGTCACAAATGTTCCACTTAACATAACACTTAATGGTACACCCATCACAAGACTCACAGAGGGAAAATTCCTAGGAATCCACCTTGACAGTAGCCTTAAATTCCAAACACATATACAACAAATTTCCAAGAAAATCTCGAAGACAGTAGGCATATTATCAAAGATACGCTATTATGTACCTCAATCAGCTCTCCTTGCACTCTATCATTCACTTATCTACCCGTATCTCACCTATGGAATCTGTGCATGGGGATCAACAACGTTAAATCACCTTAGACCACTCATAACACAACAAAAGGCCGCAGTCAGAATGATAACAAATTCCCACTCTAGACAGCATACTCCACCAATATTCAAAAGTCTCAAACTACTCACCGTAAAGAACATTCATACTTACTCTTGTGCCTACTACATATATAAAACTTTACACTCTAATATAAACCCTCTGCTCAAAACTCTCCTCACCAACTTTAATAGGACCCATGACCACAACACACGACACAGATCACTTTTTGATATACCCCGTGTTCATATCAACCTATGTAAAAATTCTATGCACATAAAGGGCCCCAGAATCTGGAATTCATTACCAGTAAATATTAAGATAATTTTTTTTTTTTTTTTTTTTAACACATCGGCCGATTCCCACCAAGGCAGGGTGGCCCGAAAAAGAAAAACTTTCATCATCATTCACTCCATCACTGTCTTGCCAGAAGGGTGCTTTACACTACAGTTATAAAACTGCAACATTAACACCCCTCCTTCAGAGTGCCGGCACTGTACTTCCCATCTCCAGAACTCAAGTCCGGCCTGCCGGTTTCCCTGAATCCCCTTTATAAATGTTACTTTGCTCACACTCCAACAGCACGTCAAGTATTAAAACCATATGCCTCCATTCACTCCTATCAAATACGCTCACACATGCTTGCTGGAAGTCCAAGCCCTCGCACACAAAACTTCCTTTACCCCTCCCTCCAACCTTTCCTAGGCCGACCCTACCCCGCCTTCCCTCCACTACAGATTTATACACTCTCGAAGTCACTCTGTCTCGTTCCATTCTCTCTACATGTCCAAACCACCTCAACAACCCTCCTCAGCTCTCTGGACAATCGTTTTGGTGATCCCGCACCTCCTCCTAATTTCCAAACTCCGAATTCTCTGCATTATATTCACACCACACATTGACCTCAGACATGACATCTCCACTGCCTCCAGCCTTCTCCTCGTTGCAACATTCATCACCCATGCTTCACACCCATATAAGAGCGTTGGTATAACTATACTCTCATACATTCCCTCTTTACTTCCATGGACAAGGTTCTTTGTCTCCACAGACTCCGAAGTGCTCCACTCACCCTTTTCCCCTCATCAATTCTATGATTCACCTCATCCTTCATAGACCCATCCGCACATGTCCACTCCCAAATATCTGAATCATTCACCTCCTCCAACTCTCCCCCTCCAATCTGATATCCAATCTTCGTCACCTATTCTTTGTTATCCTCATCACCTTACTCTTTCTATATTCACTTTCAATTTTCTTCTTTTACACACCCTACCAAATTCATCCACCAACCAAATCTTGTCTGAAAATCAATTTAAGACTCAACTCAAAAACCACCTACTCACCCAAACCTAAATGATCATGCTATAAACTACTTTGAAAAATGCTCATTGTTACTTTCCTATACGATAATCTCAATTTTTAATAATATGTTACTATTATGTTACCCCCTACTCATATTATAAGTTAATGTCAAAAATGCTCAATGTTATTTTCCTTAAGATAATCTCAATTCCATATTATCATTCAAGAATCTTAACACCTGTAACAATCTAAGATCTAATATCATTATATAATAATTTAAACAGTAAAATTTCATCATATTGTAATTTTGAAAATAATTTTTAACTAGAATAAACTCAATAAATTTCTCTAATATTAAGTACCTAGTTTTTAAGGACTAGAATAAGCTGCCCCTAATGCCATGGCATGTCAGTGGCTCTCCTTGCACTCAATTTACATTGTAACTTCCAATACCCATGTAACCTGCAATGAAATAAAATTTGTTTGTTTGTTTGATTTAAGAAAATGTGAGTTATGATTGATTATTATTATATATCACTACTGGCCTAATCAACAACCATATCAGGAATCACTGTCTATCGTTCTGCTGAAATACGAGTTTTGGACATCCTTGCCACTTTTACTTAGTGATACCACATTTTTCCTGCCCATCTTCTAACGGATTTTGATTTTCTATGCCAAGTCTTAGAGCTGTCACAAAGGTTACAGCTCCATCTGAAACACTGTAATCATAGCAGATGCCATATTTGATGAATAATGAAGACAATGGTCTTCATTATTCATCAAATCAAGTACAGTACAGAAAAATGGTTTTCATTCTTCAAAACATAATACACAGTATTCTTTACAATGGTTGTGACAAACTATTTTAGAAACCCTGCAAACAGTATACTATTACACAAATAACCTGCATATGATGACAGTTCAGTCCAACTTAGACCATTAACTAGTCACATAGAAGCATGAAGGGAAGAGAGCCACTATATATATGAGGGGGAGGCAGGGATGGGAGACAGAGAAGGTAGAAGTAATAATAATATGAAGGACGTAGAGATGGTATTGGTGGTGAAAGTGGTAGAAGTGGTAGGAAGGGAAAATAGTGGTAGTGACGCAAGTCAGAGAGTGGAGCGTAATGAGGCAACAGTAGTAGTAGAAGCTGTAGTAGTAGTGGAGAAAAAAGGAGCACTGCAAGAGAGCTAATGTCCTACGAGGGTGGGACCAAAATCACAGGGAAAAAACTCATAGGACAAAACTCACCTAGGCAGAAGAGAGGAAAGGCAAAGAAAATATAGGAAAGGAAAAGAGGTAAGGAGACAAAGCTATGCAGGGAAGCAGGGAAATCTAGACCAATGCAAGGACTTAGAGAATCATCCAAACTTAGACTAATCAGAGCATGTCCTGTTGTAATGTGACACTGTACTACTACTGGTCATGGGACATCACACCTAAACCTACTGTACTGTATGTGACCTGTTTTAACTTGTCATTTTAAATGCTAAGCATGCATCAGGTCAGACACCTATAAGTTAAGAATGAACCTCACTGTTGACTAGTCTAAGTGACTCTTAGGCCCTTAAGGAAGAGGAATTATTATGTGAGAATAACATTCAAGTCTTTTCACCTGTACCTGTATGACAAGTTCCAGCATTCTTTTCAGTACATGTAGTTTACTACCTCATGAACCATTAGCTATGGAAAACAGAATTTTGATTTTGTATCTCATAAATGTTTTGCTCCATAAGGCAGTTGAACGTTGCATAACCAATAAAGTCCATGGTCTTGTTTGGTGACCAGTCTAGAACTATTTTCTGGGATCTAGAGCATCTTAGGAACCTAAGTTCAGCACCCCTGGGGCATCCTAGGAACCCAAGTTCAGTTTACCAGTGTCTAAACAAAAATACCCATGAGATGGAAGGAGTCCTTAGGCACATTTATACACCTGTATGATGTGGACTGCCATTCCTGCATTGCATAATTACTGCATATTGCTTAATAAACACAAACTGAGAGATTTCCGAATATGGAACTTGGTTCTATATTCAGAGCCTGGTGACTATACCGACTTTTAATGCCACAGGATAAGCTCAATGGTGGTTTGTTACCAGTGATGCCTCATCTCAACTCAGACCCATTCAATGGGTTTTACAACTGTAATTATATTGTACTTAAAGTCTGTGTTTAGTACTGTATAACATAAATAATACAAATTTTGAGTTTTAAGAAACACCTCCTTGAAAAGTTAAAAACTCTTATATCAACTAATTTGCCAAAAAATACAATAAAATCACCCAAGCTAAGCAATATCATTGTTTAAATTAAGAACCACTGATTAAGCCTTTTATGTAATGGACTTAGTGATTATGGTACAGTAATGCTTTTAATTTTGAAAGAGAACTTATTAATATATTTCATTATATTATACTAATTTGTTTAAGAATATACTGTGTAACTTATTTTAAATTCTCAAAGCTAGCATACAGCATCTGCCTGCAATGTGTTTAAGATAAATGCTGATAACATTTATATGATAAGACGAATTTTCAAATACTCACCCACAAGAATAAGCCTCATCAGGTGATACCCATCCTACACAAGAGACAAGATCTGTATGTTTCGGCTTATTTTGTATTGAAGTTTTGAATCGCATTATGAAAAATCTGAAAGAGAAAAAAAAGTTAAAACTCATTAAACTCCATTCCAAAAACCCCAAACTTGTACAGAATTGTACATTAAGTTCAACCCTAAATTTCTGAACAAATTCATTGCCTCCATACTACTTCCCTCCAATCTCTTATCCAATCTTTCATTATTTAGATATTTTGTTGCCCTCATCACCTAGCTCTTGCCTATACGTAAATATAGACAATTCAAAATAGAATGCCTCTTCTGAAGACCCAGAAATTAAAATTACTGTATACATATATAAAAAGCAATAAATATCTAATTTGAAGTAAAGAGTATTCTAGTAGAGTTTCATCATCAAATGAAAATTTTTATGAATACAGTACAGTGGACCCCCGAGTATCGTAAGGCTCATATTTCGTAAAAATCGTGTTTCGTAAGTTTTTTTTTATTTCGTGTATCGTAAAATTCCTCGTGCTTCGTAACGTATTAGACCTGTCCGCCTGCTCCGCGCCTGCGCAGGACGCCCGCCAGTGAAGCGTTGTTTACCATTGAGAGAACATTACCCAGCGCGCTCTTTTAAACATTCACAATACATTTGGTGTCTTTTTTGGTGGTTTAGTGATTGTCACTGTGAAATAAGTCACCATGGGTCCAAAGAAGCTTCCTAGTGGCAGCCCAGTGGCAGCATTCATGCAGGGAGTGTAGCATTCATGCAGGGAGTGTAGCATTCATGCAGGGAGTGTAGCATTCATGCAGGGAGTGTAGCATTCATGCAGGGAGTGTAGCATTCATGCAGGGAGTGTAGCAGGCATGCAGGGAGTGTAGCAGGCATGCAGGGAGTGTAGCAAGCATGCAGGGAGTGTAGCAAGCATGCAGGGAGTGTAGCAGGCATGCAGGGAATGTAGCAGGAAGGCAGGGAGTGGGGATTCCCCTTCATAGAGGCTGAAGAATTCCTCCCCCAACAAGTGTTTAATTGTGATGAAACAGCCATGTTTTGGAAGAAAATGCCCAACAGGACCTACATTACTCATTACCTCATTACCCTATCTTCCAGATTGTTGCAACTCTCTTCAATAAAGGTAAGTAAATGTTATTTTATTTTATTATTTAGTATGTGAATATTTTTTTGTGGAACAGATTAATTGTATTTACATTATTTCTTATGGGAAAAAAGGTTTCGAATTTCGTAAATTTCGTGTTAAGTAATAGCTCCTGGAACGGATTAATTACGATAGTCGAGGGACCACTGTATGTACAAACACAACAGACACATTTATTCTCAAAGCATTACAAAATTATTTTATACAAAGAATCTGACTACAAAATAATGTAATGTTTATAAATTCATTAGATGAGGTTATAGAGGTAGGTTGTTTGCTGTGATATCAAATGAGAAGCCTCATTTACAGCGACAAGATTTTACAATTGTTTATTGATGTATTTAGTATATGCAGTTACATGGAAAATTTTTGTTGCATTCCTGTGAAGCTGCACCAACCTCAAGTAAGGCCTATTGTCCATGACTATACATTTACTAAGTACATGTAGTATCTGTAAGGGATGCATTCTTTGAGAGGTTCATGGATACTGGATTCACTGATATCAAACTTATGTTAAATTAGGGAAAATGTGTTCCAGACCTTTGCCTCATGATCCTTATACTCAAACACAGAACTGCAGTATTCCTTCTTTATGGTGGAATATAAAAGGTTAAAATAATTACTGCTACAAAATGTTATTAATTATTGGTAAGTACAGTAGACCATCAGTCAAAATGCAATCTATTAGGACAGCTGAAAAATTGTGGGTTTTTTATAATCATGATGCTGTGATTTTCATTTATGATTGTGCAAATTTAGGAGAAAAATATAGAACGTCACAGGAGTGTTCCCCTCTGCTTCTCGGCCAGTCTAAGGGTTAGGCCGTTGTTTTTAAGGGAGAGATCTAATAGCACTTAATGTACACAGCCTTATCCCATGCCATACTCAGTTCTGTGTTAGCGGATCTATTTTTTTTTATCATCATATCTCGTGTCTGGATATTAGCCATTGCACTCAAGATGAATGCAAGTGATGCTGAAAGTTGCAATTAGTTTAAGCATGAAAATCTTGATGTTTTGAAAAAAACTGGGATATTACCTACATTTAAGAGTGGTGGATGTGTGTTATAGATGGCATGAGCCTATGGTCCTGATGAAGCATCAGTTTGTTCAATTACAAGGAATGAGATATTAGATATATTAAACATTAATATTCAGTCTTCTAGTGGACTGTTCCACATTTTTCAACCTTTAATTTGCATGGAATTTCAACTTATGTAGAGTCGAACACATGGGATATCTCGTATATTTTTTTTATGAATTCTGTTTATAGTATATATACACAACAGTTTCAATGTTTTGCATGTCAAATAAATTTAAACTGAATAGTGGGGAGGGGGGTGTTATGTAGACTCTCTTGACTGTGTAATCATTCTAAGAGCAGAGTTTTGTCAAGTTACAATGAGTTTTAAGTGATTTACTGTTGTAGAGCCTCGTTCACATACAACATATGTGAGGTACAGATAGAATATATAGTACAGAGTAATGTTGTTTGAGGTACAAAGTAACGTGTGTTTAAAAGGAGGTTTACTATTTTAGAAATTTTTAGATATGTATTGAAGTCAAGTGTTAAATTTTAGTTTAATGTCAAGGTGTATACCTAAGAATATTCCCTCATCTTGTCTTTCAATATGTGTATTTACCTTTATGTTCAATTGAATAACTTTTAGCTATATTCCAAAAACTACGTAGGAGGACTTATAAAAAACGAGTGTTTATTGGTTGGTTGACATATTAGTAGGCATCCTGACGAACACATTCCAATTTTTATTTCTCTTATGCAGTACACATATAATGTAGTTTACATGTAATAAAACACTGTTAGGCACAAAAGAAAGCCATTAGTATGCAATGCATTTCGGGCAAACTAATCCTAATGCATAAAGACAACTTAAAATCTAGATAGATTATTAAGATTTCTCATGCAGTTAACATAATTAATGTATAATAAGAAAGTTAACTAAATGAACAATATTACAGTTTTAAAAGTATGCCTTATTATTTCAAACTGATTTAATGATCTTGAGTAAAGTAGGATTTCTTAACCTTAACACAACTCGAATAAGTTTCTCTGTATCTCTACATTATATACCGTAATGCAAATTTCACAACCTCCTTTACTTACATAGACTATTGTATGCTAATGGGCTGTAAGTCTTTCGCATAATAAGTGGTAGAATACGCGTTGCTAGGATGTCAGGCATACACAGCCACTACACAACTTAGGGAATGTAAACTTTTCAGACTTTTAATACATTCGTGATACAATTAACCTTTGGGTTTTTTAATTATATAAAACAAAATAATTATCTTAATACCAAACAAATTACAATTTATAATGAATTACTGATTACATTACAATAATTATGAATAACTGTCCCATAACATCAAAGTTTTCCTTATAAAATATTAATTTTATACTTGAATTCTTGTTACCATAACGACGGCGGCACCAACAATAACAACATTCCTGAGGCTGTCAGGAAGAGTAGCTGTCAAGCTTCTGCGCCAGCCTTCGTCGGGTGTGGACGTCTCTCTCTCGCCTGAGTATCAGTGACAAATTTCCCCCGTTCTCTCTGGGACGCTTGTCCTCATCTATTTTGCCCGCCGGGCACTCTACAGGAGGGGCACCTGTTCATCGGCTTACTTTTAGCCAGCTCCATTTTTTCCGCTCTGCGGAAAATTATTTAACGGTCTTTGGTGGGAAGCCGGTTGCTGTACTCAGGGGGGTGTGGGGTCCTGCTTTGCTGGGGCTTGGCAAGGGGTCCACCGGACCTAATCGGAAACTTTAAAGTTTCTATCTATTTACAAAGGAACTTTTGTTCCTTTTCTTTCATGGCCCAGCCTTGGGCAACAAATCTTCCTCGTGCCATCGAGAGGTCGGGCTCGATACGGCTTAGGCTGTCAGTGGCCCAATAAAACCCCAACGAAGAAGAAGAAGAAGAAGAGTAGCTGTCAAGCTCGATACGGCGTACGCTGTCAGTGGCCCTAAAAACAGCAAGAAGTAGCTGTCAGTGGCCCTGATTAACCCAACAAAAACGCCGTGAGTAGCTGTCAGTGGCCCTGGTCAAGTCAACAAGAAGGCCGTGAGTAGCTGTCAGTGGCCCTGGTCAAGCCAACAAGAAGGCCTCGAGTAGCTGTCAGTGGCCCTGGCCAAGCCAACAAGAAGGCCGTGAGTAGCTGTCAGTGGCCCTGGTCAAGCCAACAAGTAGGCCGTGAGTAGCTGTCAGTGGCCCTGGTCAAGCCAACAAGAAGGTCGTGAGTAGCTGTCAGTGGGCCTGGTCTAGGCAACAATAAGGCCGTGAGTAGCTGTCAGTGGCCCTGGTCAAGCCAACAAGAAGGCCGTGAGTAGCTGTCAGTGACCCTGGTCAAGGCAACAATAAGGCCGTGAGTAGCTGTCAGTGGCCCTGGTCAAGCCAACAAGAAGGCCTTGAGTAGCTGTCAGTGGCCCTGGTCAAGGCAACAAGAAGGCCGTGAGTAGCTGTCAGTGGCTGTGATCAACCCAAAGAGAAGGTAGACGTGAGTAGCAGTCAGTAGCCCTGATCAACCCAAGAAGGAGAAGAATGATGTGAATAGTTGTCAGTGACCTTGATAAACCCACCAAGAAGGACTTGAGTACCACAAGCAACTATAGTGACACCTCCAAGCAAACTGCACGTTTCCTGAAGACAGCAGTGACAGCAGACATCACTGAACCAACACACTAGAATCACTTTATATCCCAACTCGTGCAGTCATTAAGAGGAGAGGAATCTTTACGCAAACTACATGTACTCTTAACAAGAAACGACTGTCAGTGTCTCATGGTCCGCATCCAGCCACTCTCCATGTACTGAAGCAACCTTGGCACTTACACGACTGTGATTTTTTTTGCATTTGTAAATGTAAAAAAAAAAAATCATGGTAAGCTGTATAATTTCTTTGTCAGCCACAAGGGGAGGGAGGAGGGTTATAGTTACATGTGGTGTATATCTCTACATACACGGAGTTCACTTCAATCCTTGTGTTAAGAATTAAAAGTTTCTTATTAGTGGGTAGTGGAATTATTACCTTAATAAGTTGTGTGTAGTAGATAGGTCTTATCCCTAACAATTTAAACTTTACATATGTATAATATTTCATGATTATAGATATAGAATAATTCAAATGAGGAAGCACAATGAGTTTTTTATATTTTTAAGCTGAGATTTTGCAAATATTATTTTCTTGTTATATTACTAAGTTATATTACTAAGTTAAGCTTCTGTGTTACAAACTATGCAGTGCACAAGACACATTTTCTGTGTTTCTTATTAGATAAGGTTTTATTAGAACTGTGTTGTGGTGTCAAGGTGCTCCATCACAAAATTTTCATATCTAAATTACAAGCAAAGAGCAAAATACATGGTTGGTACTTTACATATTGTCACTAAAATTCTGAGTTAAACTATGGAACTGTGCAGATGTGTATTTACTGTACTTATTTGTGTGCTTACCTAGTAGTGTTTAATGGGATTGAGCTTCAGTTCCTTTCCCTGGCCTTAACCCCTAATCATTCAATATTATGCATCCTTAACAAAGTGGGATGTTTGAATGTGCGTGGTTGTTGTGCAAATGATAAGAAAGAGATGATTGTGGATGTTATGAATGAGAAGAAGCTGGATGTCCTGGCCTTAAGTGAAACAAAGCTGAAGGGGGTAGGAGAGTTTCAGTGGGGAGAAATATGTAAATGGGATTAGGTCAGGGGTTTCAAACAGAGTTAGAGCTAAAGGAGTAGCAATAATGTTGAAGGATAAGTTATGGCAGGAAAAGAGGGAATATAAATGTATCAATTCAAGGATTATGTGGTGTAAAATAAGGGTTGGATGTGAAAAGTGGGTTATAGCAAGTGTTTATGCACCTGGAGAAGAGAGAAGTGTAGAGGAGAAAGAGATTTTGGGAAATGTTGAGTGAGTGCGTGGGGAGTTTTGAACCAAGTGAGAGAGTACTTGTGGTTGGGGATCTCAATGGTAAAGTGGGTAAAAATATTGTGGAGGGAGTAGTAGGTAAATTTGGGGTACCAGGGGTAAATGAAAATGTGGAGCCTTTAATTGAGCTATGTGTAGAAAGAGGTTTGGTAATAAGTACTAATACATATTTTATGAAAAAGAGGATAAATAGGTATGTACAAGGTATGATATAGCATGTAATGAAAATAGTTTGTTAGATTATGTATTGGTGGATAAAAGGTTGATGGGTAGGCTTCAGGATGTACTTGTTTATAGAGGGACAATGGATATATCAGATCATTATTTAGTTGTAGCTACAGTTAGAGTAAAAGGTAGATGGGACATAAGGAAAATGGCAACAGCAAGTAAGAGAGAGGTGAAAGTGTATAAAGTAAGGGAGGAGAAAGTTAGGGTGAGATATAAGCAACTATTGGCAGAAAGGTGGGTAAATGCAAGTATGAATAGTGGGGGGTTGAAGAGGGTTGGGATAGTTTTAAAAATGCAGTATTAGAATGTGGGGCAGAAGTTTGTGGCTATAGGAGGGTGGGTGCAGGAGGAAAGAGGAGTGATTGGTGGAATGATGAAGTAAAGGGAATGATAAAAGAGAAAAAGGTAGCTTATGAGAGGTTTTTACAAAACAGAAGTGTTGTAAGAAGAGCAGAGTATATGGAAAGTAAAAGAAAGGTGAAGAGAGTGGTGAGAGAGTGCAAAAGGAAAGCAGATGAAAGAGTGGGAGAGGCACTGTCAAGAAATTTTGCAGAAAATAAGAAAAAGTTTTGGAGTAACATAAACAAGTTAAGAAAGCCTAGGGAACGAATGGATTTGTCAGTTAAAAACAGAGTAGGGGAGTTAGTAGATGGGGAGCTGGAGGTATTGGGTAGATGGCGGGAATATTTTGAGGAACTTTTAAATGTCGATGAAGAAAGGGAGGCGGTAATTTCATGTACTGGTCAGGGAGGTATAACATCTTTTAGGAGTGAGGAAGAGCAGGATGTGAATTTGGGGGACGTGCATGAGGCATTACGTAGAATGAAAGGTGGTAAAGCAGCAGGAACTGACGGGATCATGACAGAAATGTAAAAGCAGGGGGAGATATTGTGTTGGAGTGGTATGTATTTTTGTTTAATAAATGTATGAAAGAGGGGAAGGTACCTAAGGATTGGCAGAGAGTGTGTATAGTTCCTTTATATAAAGGGAAGTGTGACAAAAGAGATTGTAAAAATTATAGGGGAATAAGTTTACTGAGTATACCAGGTAAATTGCACGGTAAGGTTATTATTGAAAGAATTAGAGGTAAGACAGAGGATAGGATCGCAGATGAGCAAGGATGTTTTAGAGTATGTAGGGGATGTGTAGATCAAGTGTTTACATTGAAGCATATATGTGAACAGTATTTAGATAAAGGTAGGGAAGTTTTCATTCCATTTATGGATTTAGAAAAAGCATATGATAGAGTGGATAGGGGAGCAATGTGGCAAATGTTGCAAGTGTATAGAATAGGTAGTAAGTTACTGAATGCTGTAAAGAGTTTTTATGAGGATAGTGAGGCTCAGGTTAGGGTGTGTAGGAGAGAGGGAGTTTACTTCCCGGTAAAAGTAGGTCTTAGACAGGGATGTGTGATGTCACCATGGTTGTTTAATATATTCATAGATGGGGTTGTAAAAGAAGTAAATGCTAGGGTGTTGGGGAGAGGAGTGGGATTAAATTATGGGGAATCAAGTACAAAATGGGAGTTGACACAGTTACTTTTTGCTGATGATACTGTGCTTATAGGAGATTCTAAAGAAAAATTGCAAAGGTTAGTGGACGAGTTTGGGAGGGTGTGTAAAGGTAGAAAGTTGAAAGTGAACAAAGATAAGAGTAAGGTGATGTGGGTATCAAACGATTTAGATAAAGAAAAATTGGATATCACATTGGAGAGAGGGATTATGGAAGAAGTGAATGTTTTCAGATATTTGGGAGTTGACTTGTCAGCAGATGGGTTTATGAAGGATGAGGTTAACCATAGAATTTATGAAGGAAAAAAGGTGAGTGGTGTGTTGAGGTATCCATGGAGAAAAAAACATTATCTATGGAGGCAAATAAGGGAAAGTATTAAAGTATAGTGGTACCAACACTCTTATATGGGTGTGAAGCTTGGGTTGTAAATGCTGTAGTGAGGAGGAGGCTGGAGGCAGTGGAGATGTCCTGTCTAAGGGCAATGTGTGGTGTAAATATTATGCAGAAAATTCGGAGTGTGGAAATTAGGAGGAGGTGTGGAGTTACTAAAAGTATTAGTCAGAGGGCTGAAGAGGAGTTGTTGAGGTGGTTTGGTCATTTAGAGAGAATGGATCAAAGTAGAATGACTTGGAGAGCATATAAATCTGTAGGGGAAAGGAAGGAGGGGTAGGGGTTGTCCTTGAAAAGGTTGGAGGGAGGAGGTAAAGGAAATTTTGTGGGTGAGGGGCTTGGACTTCCAGCAAGCGTGTATGAGCGTGTTAGATAGGAGTGAATGGAGATGAATGTTTTTTTTTGACCTGACAAGCTGTTGGAGTGTGAGCAGGGTAATATTTAGTGAAGGTATTCAGGGAAACTGGTTTTTATAGATTTAGCCAGACTTGAGTCCTGGAAATGAGAAGTACAATGCCTGCATGTTAAAGGAGGGGTCTGGGATAGTGACAGTTTGGAGGGAATATTCTAAACTGTAGTATCTGAGCACCTCTGCAAAGACAGTGATTATGTATGAGTGAGGTGAAAGTGTTGAATGATGATGAAAGTATTTTCTTTTTGGGGATTTTCTTTCTTTTTGGGTCACCCTGCCTTGGTGGGAGACGGCCAACTTGTTGAAAAAAAAAAATTGTGAAGCTTGCCTCCACTATGTCCTTCCCTAGTGTGTTTCACTTTTTCACCAAAATTGTTCTCTTCAAATAGATCATTGACATATGTCAAGAACAGCATTTGCTGGCCTCCATTTGTTTTTCCAGCCCAGTCTGCATCTCTTTTCACATTGAGGCTCTTGCTTCTACTGCAGGTTATGTTTGATAGTACGTAGGTTGGTAGACAAAAACCATCTAGGAAGGTACTACTGTCTGTCCTGCCATAAGATTGTGAAACTGAAGCCTGTTAAGTGTTTTGTTCTCTGGCAGAATTGCTGGTCTTTTTTTCCCATCTTATGAATGTGTAAGATGATAATACGTAAATCTTATAAATCTCTTCTTGCAATCAGTACGTATACACATACTGTATCTTTACTGTCATGCTATATGTTTCTTAATAGGAGGCCTGGCTTGAAATTGCTGTGCGAGCAAATATCCTTAGAAGCATAATAGATACAGCAATTTTTTATTTTTAGTGGAATATTTTTAATTTCATAATTGGATAATTCTCCTCCTTTGTTAGATTATTTTGTTATATATTGTATTTTAAAAATAAGAAAAGAGTAAATAACAATTTCGTCTGCTTAGAAGCCACAAGTGGGTTTTAGTTTTATGGTTATAGGTTTTCTAAAAAATATGTTATTAAGAAATCATGAAAAGTGGTCTAATAATTACCAGTTGGTTATACAATTATTAGGGATTTCTGATATTCTGGAGTGATGAAAGTACTGTACATGTATACAATATACAGTGGACCCCCGGTTTACATACTGCTCCAAACTCGAACAATTATGTAAGTGTATTTTTGTAAGTTCTTTTATAAGTGTATTTTTGGGGGTCTAAAATGACTAATCTAATTTACATTATTCCTTATGGGAACAAATTCGTTTGGTAACGGCACTTGAACAGCATTCTGGAACAAATTAATTACGTAAACCGGGGTACCACTGTAGTCAAGAAACACAAGTAGCAGGGAAATGGAATCACTGTAGATCAGGAGTCATCAACCTGTGGCCCATAGGCCACATGTGGCCCTTCTAGGAAATAGATGTGGCCCTCACATGAAATTATGAATTCACTTTTAAGTAGGTTTCACACTGCAGTGTCAGCAAAACTGTGCGGCCCTCTTTACACATTTGACAATCAAATGTGGCCCACTTGTGTAGGAAGGTTGAGGACCACTGCTGTAGATTATCATTATTCACTGCAGGAGTATTAATTTTTAATGTATTATAAGCCTTAAATAGATTTTTAATCTTGGCAAATTTTATTGTAAGGTTATACAGCATATTATTCACTAACAAATGCAATTTTAACAAAATAGATGTTTATTTTTTCAGATTTTGTCACGTGCAAAACCAGCATTATCATCAAATGCAGCAGCAGAAGCCAATGCTGGAAACAACAAGAAAGTACTGCCAAAGTTGGATGATTTCCTTAAGAAGAGAGATTTTACTGGTGCTATTACACTTTTGGAGGTACAGATTCTGAGTAGTAATTGCATCTTCCATATGTGAATTTCATTTTATCTCACTGCTGTACCTACAATTTTCTTGCTGTTTCCTTACCCATCCTCCCTTCCAGTCTCTCCATTTCTTACCACCACATACAACAATCCAACCACCATATGCTATACAATCCTATCACTACATAAAGCATAAATCTACCACCACAAAACACAGTCCTACTACCACATGAAATACAATTCTACTAGTATATAAAACAAAGTCATAATATTACATGAAATACAATCTTATCATTAAACAAAACACAATCCTACCAGCACAAAACAATCCTGCAAGTACATAATATAATCTTACCACTACATGAAATACAATCCTAGGTCCATCACATAAAACAATCTTATCACTAGATGAAACATAATCCCACTGCTACACGAAACCTCAGAAGTTATTTTACTCTTAACTGTGGTTTGCATTACAATTAATGCTTCAGTTACACACCCTTGTAGTACGTATTTTCAAAGTTATCTTTACTACACTAATTCTCAAGGTGGCTATTACTCTTCACAGTTCTTTCTTAAATCCTGTCCATTATAGGGTATTCCTTTTCAATATGCTTTTGCTGCACATTTTTATTAATCATAACAGCTAACAGAACAGATGGGGTTCGAACCCTATCTATTCTGTGAGATGTATAAAATTGTGTTATGATTTCATGAGTCATGAAATATTACATTTGGAAACAAGTTCTCAAAATGACATCCTCTCTCAGTCTAATAGCAAATGATAGAGATTACAGTGGTGTGAATGCTAAGGAGAAAAAACATTAATTTGGATGTAAACCTGGCTTTTTTATATAGTTTGTAAGAAACTTGGTAGCAAACAAAGTACTCATTGTGTGATTCCTGTTACATCTGCTAGAATTCATGCTTCTTAGTTTCTTTAATATTACTAATTTGAAAATTTTGATAGCAAAGCCAGATAAAAATGTTGTATCCAGGAAATACCTGTACATTGAGCCTTTTTTTTTTAAAAACCTATGGCTGGCTTTGATTTTTGCAACATGAGTGCATGGCTGAAAAATTCATGCAGCTATATTTATTTAAATACAGTGGTACCTCGAGTTACGATGGTCCCCAAAATCGCTCTTTTATGTAAGTTTATTTTTTTAAATGCTTTTGTAGGTATATTTTTGGGGGTGTAAAAGGACTAGTCTATTTTACATTATTCCTTATGGGGATAAATTCGTTTGGTAATGGCACTTGAACAGCATTCTCAAACGAAAAAATATCGTAACTCGAGGTACCACTGTACAGTGGACCCCCGAGTTTCGTAAAAACTTCACTCCTGAAGTCTGCTCAAGTCCCATTACCGAAAGAATTTACTCCCTTAAGGAAAAATGTCACGAGGTTAGTCTATTTCAGACCCCCAAAAATACTTTTCCACAAGCACTTACAATATTATACTTACATAAATGTACGATTTCTGGGGTTTACGAAACTCGGGGGTCCACTGTATCAGTATTGTGGTGTTACTATTAAAATTTACAAGAATGAGAAACCAAGAAAAGGAAATGTATTGAACTTGTTTTAAAAAAAAAATATATGGCTGGTTTTGATTTTGCACTGTGAGAAAGGCTTTTATGCAACACATTACAGTACAGTGGTCCCTCGGTTTTCGTGCATCTCCAAACTCGAACATTTATGTAAGTGTATTTTCGTAAGTGCTGTTGCAAGTGTATTTTTGGGGGTCTGAAATAGACTAACCTACGTGACATTATTTCTTAAGGAAGTAAATTCGTTCGGTAATGGCACTTGAGCAGTATTCTGGAACGAATTTTCGGCGAAAACCGAGGGACCACTGTACTGTCATTAGGTAGGTGTTGTATTACATTTTTATTCATTTTATTTTACTGCAAAAATTGTCATGGTGTGTTGCCAGACCAACATTTGATTGATTGTCCTGATTATTAATGATCACAACTACAGTGCTTCAATTTTGTTCTTCCCTCCAATACACTGACATGTTTAGTTTGTCTTCACTCTTCTCTGATACTTCCACATTTATTGTGACTTGTCTCTCATTATTTTTTTAACTGAAACTTACCTTCTGCACCAACTGTGATTTCCTTCTTTTGTTCTTTGGCTCTCAAAAATTCTGCCACTTTTTCTTCCTTTGTCTGTCTTGCTCTTGCCAGACAGCACTGAGTAATTCACATGGCTTAGCATTTTGTGAGAATATTATCTGCACACCTCCACAGAGACACAGTGGTAGTGTGAATGATGGTGAAAGTGTTCTATTTTGGGGGGGTCACTTTACCTTGGTAGGAGATGGCCAGTGTGTTAAAAAATATAATAATAATAATTTAAATTCAAATATTTATTTCATTGCAAGTTTACATAGATTTTGTAATTACAATCATTAACTGAAGTGCAAGGAGAGCCACTGACATGCCATGACATTAAGGGAAGCTTAATCTAATGGCTTATAGACTATGTACATAATATTAGAGAAATTGATCGAGTTTGTTTTATTTAAATATTAGATTGTTCAAATTACAATATGATGATATTACATTGTTCAAATTACAATACGATGATATTACATTGTAATAATAATACAATAATATAAATTTAATGCAGTCATGCTTCTTTATAATTTTAGCTATTTTGTTTTCATGTTACTGAATGTATGCTATCCTTTTCAGTTTGAACGTAGCAGTGGCAACACAAATGAACTCAATGATCAATGGATTGGCTATTGTGCATTCCACCTGGGTGATTACAAACGATCATTGGTAGAATTTCAGAACCTAACACTGCAGCATAAAAATCCAGCACCAGAAAACTGGATTAGTCTAGCATGCTGTTACTTTTACCTGGGGATGTACCCAGAGGCTGAAGAGGTAAGTTATACGTATTTGAGAATTTCACTTCCATTGAAACATTGAGTTATATTGTGTAATACAGTACAGTGGTACCTTGACTTATGAGTGCCCCAACTTACGAGTTTTCCAAGTTATGAGCCGTTGCTAAATCAGTTTTTTGCTTTGAGTTGCGAGCCAAAATTTGAGTTACAAGCGAGCTTCAGATACGCCGTCACTCGCAGGAGTTAGTTAATACAGTGGACCCTCGGTTAACGAATACCCCGGAAATCGTGCAATTATGTAAGTATAATTTTGTAAGTTCTTGTGGAAGTGTATTTTTGGGGGTCTGAAATAGACTAACCTACGTGAAATTTTTCCTTAAGGGAGTAAATTCGTTCGGTAATGGCACTTGAGCAGACTTCAGGAGTGAAGTTTTTACGAAACTCGGGGGTCCACTGTATCTTTATTATGCACCAAACCTTGATAATAACCAATGTGTAACATCCTTTCAATTTTGATACCACTGGTAGTGTCATCCTGCCAGAATGTTCTATAACGTATGCCCTAAGTAAAGAGAAACAATTCTGGAACATGTGTAATACATGTTCGGCTGTTTGGGTGGCTGGCTGGTCAGTTGGCTGGCTGGCGGCTGGCTGATTTGCTTTGGCTGTCTCTATCTCCTTCTGTATGTCTGTATCTATCTCTGTTTATCTGTGTCTCTATCTCACAGGTACACATAAATACTGTACAGTTATACATAGTGTAAATTACCTAGGATAACCCAAAAAATCCAGCCAAAGTGCTATACTATGCTTGTAGATATAAGGCATAATAAGCATGACTGGCAAGTAATACACATTTTCACTTGTTAAGGAATCAGACGTGACGACTCAGCATCGTGTGTAATAACTGTTGGTTCATGAGCGGCTCTCTCTCTGAGCCAGAGAGACAAGTAGAAAGACAGGCAGACAGAAAGACAGATAAGCAGAGACAGATCTAGACAGACAGACAGATAGACAGATCTAGACAGACGATCTAGACAGATAGATAGTCAGATCTAGACAGATAGATAGTCAGATCTAGACAGATAGATAGACAGATCTAGACAGACAGATAGACAGACAAATAGACAGATAGAAATAAACAGATAGACAGACAGAAACAAACAGATAAACAGACAGAAACAAACAGATAGATGGACATGTTTATGTGTAACAGTGAAAAATAAAGCCAAGGCAGTGCACGATCATCAAATGTCACTCCACTGCTGCACTGTCAGCAGTGGAGTGACACTCATCTTACACCATGCTTCAAGGAGTTTCATATACAGTGGACCCTCGGTTAACGAATACCCCGGAAATCGTGCAATTATGTAAGTATAATTTTGTAAGTTCTTGTGGAAGTGTATTTTTGGGGGTCTGAAATAGACTAACCTACGTGAAATTTTTCCTTAAGGGAGTAAATTCGTTCGGTAATGGCACTTGAGCAGACTTCAGGAGTGAAGTTTTTACGAAACTCGGGGGTCCACTGTATGTACGTATACTCCAGCATTTCTAAAACATTGCTGGGACCTGGCGAAAAAGGCAAAAATCATTTCTTATTTATAAATACATTTTTTTATTTAAAAACCTGTAACAAAAAAATGGTTTTTTTTTTTTTTTGGCTAGAATGGATTAATGGCATTTCAATTAATTTCAATGAGGAAAATTGAGTTACGAGCTTGGTCACGGAACCAATTAAACTCGTAAGTCAAGGTACCACTGTATTAGTAAAAAAGTTTCTTTCATATTTAGTTATGCTCTTTTAAATTATATTATTGTTCCATATTATGTGAAGAAATAGTAGATTCTTTAATGTCTTTAGGCAGCTGAAAAAGCTCCAAAATCTCCACTGCGAACAAGGTTGTTTTTTCACCTGGCCCACAAATTTAATGATGAAAAACGACTGATGATGCACCACCAGCAGTTGGAAGATGTGATTGAAGACCAGCTCAGTTTAGCCTCCATTCATTACCTTCGATCACACTATCAAGAAGCTATTGATATTTACAAACGTATATTACTGGATAACAGGTTAGCCTAAATGAATTTCATTTGGTTTTCTAATTATACTTGTATATTCAGTATACAGTATATACAATGAGACCACAATTGTAAGGGGTAACATTCCTGTTCTTTTTAAACACTCAAAAATAGAAGTATTGTTTTGTTTTAAATTAACTAGTTGGTGCAAAATGTTGTTGGAATAGGGAGGGCACCTAGGGATTGGCAGTGAGAATGTATAGTTTCTTTGTATAAGGCAAAAGGGGACAAAAGAGTGCAAGATTTATAGACAAATAACTCTGATGAGTAAAATGTATGGTAGAGTTATTATTGAAAGAATTAAGGGTAGTAAAGAGGGTAAAATTGCAGAGGAATAAGGTTTTAGGAAGAATAGTTGATATGTAGACTAAGTGTTAACATCGAAGCGCATAAGTGAAGAGTAATTAGATCAAAAAACATTTGCAGATGGTGCAGACATATGGAATAGGTGGTAGATTACTAAAATTAGTAAAAAGTTTTTATATGGGCATTGAGACTTGGGTTAGGGTATGCAGGAGATAGGGGGTTATTTTCCAGTAAAATTAGGTCTTAGACAGGGATGTATGATGTCGTCATGGTTGTTTATCTTGTTTATAGATGGGATTGGAATAGAAATGAATGCTAGGGTACTGGGGAGAGTTGTGGGAATAAAAGATGACAAATTTGATACAAAGTGGAGGTTACCACAGTTGGTGTTTGCCAATGACACAGTTCTTTTGGGAGATTCTGAAAAGAAGTTGCAAAGTTTGGTGGATGAATTTGGGAGGGCATGTAAAAGAAAGAAATCAAAAGTGAACTTAGGAAAGAGCAAGGTGATGAGCGTAATGAAAAATCTAGGCAATGAAAGATTGGATATCAGATTGGAGGCAGGAAGTATGGAAGAAGTATTGTTTTAACTCAATGGCTGTCTCCTGCCAAGACAGGAAGTAAATATGTTCAGATATTTGAGAGTGGACTTGTCAGCAGATGAGTCTATAAAGATGAGGTGAACCACAAAGGGTAAAAGATAGGTGGTGCATTGAGACATCTATGGAGACAAAGAACTTTATCCATGGAGGCAAAAGGGAATTGCAGCAGAGAATAACGGTACCCACACTGTTATATGGGTTTTAAATGTTGCAGCAAGGAGGAAGCTGGAGGCAGTGGGAAAGTCATTTTTGAGGGTAATGTGTAATGTGAATATTATTCAGAGAATTTGGAGTTTGGAGCTTAGAAGGTATGGGGTTACCAAAAATTATTATTCTGAGGACAGGTTGTTGAGGTGATTTGGACATATAGAGAGGCTGGAGTAAAATAGGATGACTAGGATGAAGTACTTGTTCAGCTATCAAAACTTTGGGGCCCAGTCCCTGGACCCATTATGTACCTCTGCAATCTTTTGACTACTGCCCACAGGATGGGTATGGGGTGCATAATAAAGATATTAAACTAAACTAGGAGAGAGTATAAATCTGCAGTGGAGGGAAGGAGGGTTAGGGGCCATCGTAGGTAATGTTAGAGGGAGAGGTAAAGAAGGTTTTGAGTGCGAAGGGCTTGGATATCCAACAGGCTTGTGAGAGACTGTCAAAAGTGAGTAGGGGTATTTTTTATTACAGTGTGTTTTGGAATGTGAGCAAGGTAACATTTATGAAGGGATTCAGGGAAACTGGTTAGCTGGAGGTGGGATGTACAGTGCCTTCATTCTAAAGGAGGGGTGGGGAATGTTGCAGTTTGGAGGATCAGCTGAACTGTCATGTCAGCATGCTTCTTTCTAGACAGTGATTGAATGAGTGATAGTGACAGTGCTTCCTCTTTTTTGTGTCACCCTATTTCAGTGGGAGATGGCTAGTGTTAAAAAACTGTAATGATGCTGAATATATATGGGTGAAGATGATGAGGGTGTGATAATGATTCCTTTTGGGGTCATTTGGATGTGATGCTTCAAAAGTTTTGAGTTAGATAGTGACTGGAGTTGTTGCTGTGTTTTAACTAAAATATTGGTTGTGGTAGTGGTTGCAGTTGTTACTGTGGTGGTGCCTGAGGTGCTTGATGTATTAGTGGCAAGGTATGATTATTAAATTCAGTTTTTTTTTAAACCCAAATGGTCTTACAGTCCTTAAGTGTACAGTGGTACCCCGAGTTTCGTACAGCTCCCAACTCGAACAATTATGTAAGTGTATTATTGAAAGTGCTTTTGTAAGTGTATTTTTGGGGGTCTGAAACGGACTAATCTAATTTACATTATTCCTTATGGGAACAAATTCGTTCGGTAACAGCACTCAAACAGCCTTCTGGAACGAATTATGTACGAAACTCGGGGTACCACTGTATAAGCATTTAAAAAGCTGTATGACAGCTTTTTAAATGGTGATGCACACACATTTACTGTACTTAGCAAACTAGAGAACCTGGAGTTTACCTGGAGAGAATTCCAGGGGTCAACGCCTCTGCGGCCCGGTCTGTGACCAGGCCTCATGTTGGACCAGAGCCTGATCAACCAGGCTGTTACTGCTGGCCGAATGCAGTCCAACGTATGAACCACAGCCTGGCTGGTCAGGTACCAACTTTAGGTGCCTGTCCAGTGCCTACTTGAAGACAGCCAGGGGTTTGTTGGTAATCCCCCTGATGTATGCTGGGAGGCAGTTGAACAATCTTGGGCCCCTGACACTTATTGTGTTCTCCCTCAACGTGCTAGTGGCACCCCTGCTCTTCATTGGGGGATGTTACATCGCCTGCCGAGTCTTTTGCTTTTGTAGGGAGTGATGTTTGTGTGCAAGTTTGGTACTAATCCCTCGAGAATTTTCCATGTGTATATAATAATGTATCTCTCCTGCCTGCGTTCTAGAGAGTACAGGTTTAGGAACTTCAAGCGTTCCCAGTAATTGAGGTGGTTTATCGCAGTTATGCGTGCCGTGAAGGTTCTCTGCACATTTTCAAGGTCAGCAATTTCACCCGCCTTGAAAGGTGCAGTTAGTGTGCAGCAATATTCCAGCCTAGATAGAACAAGCGATCTGTAAAGTGTCAACATGGGCTTGGCATCCTTGGTTTTGAAGGTTCTCATTATCCATCCTGTCATTTTTCTAGCAGATGCAATTGCTACGGTGTTATGGTCCTTGAAGGTGAGATCCTCTGACATGATCACTCCCAGGTCTTTGACATTAGTTTTTCGCTCTATTGTGTGGTTGGAATTAGTTTTGTACTCCGATGAGATTTTAATTTCTTCACGTTTTCCGTATCTGAGTAATTGAAATTTCTCATCATTGAACTTCATATTGTTTTCTGCAGCCCATTTAAAGATTTGGTTTATGTCTGCTTGGAGTCTTGCAGTGTCTTCAACGGTGGACACTGTCATACAGATTCGGGTGTCATCTGCAAAGAAAGACACGGCACTGTGGCTTATGTCCCTGTCTATGTCCAATATGAGGATGAGGAACAAGATGGGAGCGAGTACTGTGCCTTGTGGAACAGAGCTTTTCACAGTAGCTGCCTCAGACTTTACTCTGTTGACTACTACTCTTTGTGTTCTACTTGTTAGGAAATTATAGATCCATCTACCAATTTTTCCTGTTATTCCTTTATCACGCATTTTGTGTGCTATTACACCATGGTCACACTTGTCAAAGGCTTTTGCAAAGTCTGTGTATATAACATCTGCATTCTGTTTGTCTTCTAGAGCATCCAGGACCTTGTCGTAGTGGTCCAATAATTGGGACAGACAGGAGCGGCCTGCTCTAAACCCATGCTGCCCTGGGTTGTGCAACTGATGAGTATCAAGATGAGTGGCGATCTTGCTTCTTAGAACCCTTTCAAAGATTTTTATGATATGGGACGTTAGCGCTATTGGTCTGTAGTTCTTTGCTATTGCTTTACTGCCCCCTTTGTGGAGTGGGGCTATGTCTGTTGTTTTTAGTAACTGCGGGACGACCCCAGTGTCCATGCTCCCTCTCCATAGGATGTTAAAAGCACGTGATAGGGGCTTCTTGCAGTTCTTGATGAACACGGAGTTCCACGAGTCTGGGCCTGGAGCGGAGTGCATGGGCATGTCATTTATTGCCTGCTATTGTGTGGTTGTGAGAAAGGTGCTGACTGTAGCAGTCTTGGAAGTGGTACATTTTGTTGGTGCTGACTGTAGCAGTCTTGGAAGTGGTACATTTTGTTGATGAGTATTTGGCAGTAGTACAGTGGACCCCCGGTTTACGTACTTCTCCAAACTCGAACAATTATGTAAGTGTATTTTTGTGTGCTTTTGTAAGTGTATTTTTGGGGGTCTAAAAGGACTAATATAATTTACATTATTCCTTATGGGAACAAATTCGTTTGGTAACGGCACTTGAACAGCATTCTGGAACGAATTAATTACGTAAACCGGGGGTCCAATGTATTATTTTCATTGCTAGCCATTTCACCAGATATCATTTGTGGTTGTAATCCCTGAACTAAGTATATACCAATCTGACTCATATGCTTCTTTGCTTTTCTTGTAATTGAATATAATGTTAGCCATATATTTAATCATAAGTACTTTGAAAAAATAATATGCATTTTAAAAAAATAACATCTACAATATTTTTTTGTTTTGCTAAAGTATTTTCTACTTGCTATGTTATTTGAGATATTCTTATACAGCAATGTCTTGGATAGTTAATATGTTTATATATATTTTTTTTTACCTCAGAGAATACCTGGCTCTGAATGTATATGTTGCTCTGTGTTACTACAAGCTGGACTACTATGATGTATCACAGGAGGTGCTGGCTGTTTATCTTCAGCATTACCCAGATTCTCCCATTGCTATCAATCTCAAAGCCTGTAATCATTTTAGACTTTATAATGGTAAAGCTGCAGAACAAGAACTAAGAGCATTGCAAGTGAGTTATTACTTATTGCATTTTTATTTAAAACTTTTTACCAAGGGTTATTTTCAACACAACTTTATCTGTGAGTAAACTCATAAAACTACTAGTGCAGTTAAATTTGCAATTGTAGTTGATAAAAACACAAATAAAATGAAGCAAAATAAGATGACTTGGAAGGTGTATAAATATGTAGTGGAGGGAAGACACGGTAGGGGTCATCCTAGGAAAGGACGGAGGGAGTGGGAAAAGGTTTTGCGTGCAAGGGGCCTGGACATACAGCAGGCATGTGTGAGCATATTAGATAGGAGTGAGTGGAGACAAATGGTTTTTGGGACCTGACAAGCTGTTGGTCCAGTGTAAGCAAGGTAATATTTTGTGAGGGGATTCAGGGAAACGGGT
Organism: Cherax destructor; assembly: GCA_009830355.1. Taxonomy (NCBI): domain Eukaryota; kingdom Metazoa; phylum Arthropoda; class Malacostraca; order Decapoda; family Parastacidae; genus Cherax; species Cherax destructor. Next base: position 208,217 of record WNWK01002185.1, read on the forward strand.
TAGCCGGACTTAAGTCCTGGAGGTGGGAAGAATGGTGCCTGCATTCTAAAGGAGGGGTTTGGGATATTTGCTGTTTCAAGGAACATCTAAACTGTCATATCTACATGTCTCTGGGAAGACAGTGATGGTGTGAATGATGGTAAGTTTCTTTTTTTGGGTCACCCTACCTTGGTGGGAGACGGCCAGTGTGTTAAAAAAAAATACAAGCAACAATTGTAGACAGATTTACTTAAAGCATGGTGGGCATAATTTTTGCCCCCTTTGTAATTTATCATGAAGTCCAAGATTAAGATTACTGTTAGTAAAATATTTTGTGATGCCCCTAGATGTTCAGCCATTTTGTTAAAGGATGGAGAGCAAGGCTTAACCCAAAGCCATATGATGCAAATGTGGTGAGTTTGTGATCACCTATATTTACTTACATGAGCATAGCTATGCATATTTTGTCCTGTCTCCAGTATTTAATCTCTCCTTTAATTGTTAATTTAAGTCAGAGTAAGTGGGATTCAATATTCTGTTATGATGTGAGAAGGGGTACTGTCTGTGAAGGGATTCAGGAAAACTGGTTAGTTACACTTGAGTTCTTGAGGTGAGAATTGAAGTGCCTGCACTCTGAAGGATTGGTGGGGAGATGTGGTTCAGAAGGCTGTTTGAATTGTGATGTCATGCACTTCTGAAAAGACAACTGGAGATGGGTGATAGTGAATGCATTTCCTAGCTTAGGTCACTCTACCTTAGTGGAAAACAAAAATGTGTTAAAAAACATACATTGCTGTTATAAATTATATAAACCTAAAAATTAAAAAGATAATTCTTTTACAGGATGTAACATCATCACCATTAACATTTGCACAAGATCTAGTGCGACACAACTTGGTGGTTTTTCGAGGAGGAGAAGGAGCACTTCAGGTCCTTCCTCCATTGGTTGATGTTATTCCAGAAGCTAGACTCAACCTTGTTATATATTATCTTAAGCAGGTACTGTATATATTTATTACCTCTTGCATAAAGGTTTGATTAATAATTAGATGAGGTTGCCTCTCAGAAGACTCATAAGACCAGGAGAGTCTAGACAGTAGAGTTTCGTTTACATAAGGTAGCATCTAGTACCGAATGAGACTGCACACAGGTTTAGAGTTTTTAGGGATTTATATGTGTGAATGATGGTGAAAGTGTTGAATGATGGTAAAAATGTTTCTTTCTCTTTTGGGTCACCCTGCCTTGGTGAGAGATGGCTGACGTGTTGAAAAAAAATAATATGAAGGTAGTCAGTTGGTAGACAGCAAGCACCCAGGGAGGTACTACTGTCCTGCCAAGTGAGTGTGAAATGGAAACTTGTAATTGTTTTACATGATGGTAGGATTGTTGGTGCCTTTTTTCTGTCTCATATACACACATGATGACAGGTATATCTTGCTACTTCTACTTACACTTAGGTCACACTACACATGATGACAGGTATATCTTGCTTCTTCTACTTACACTTAGGTCACGCTACACATGAATGTACACACATAGTATTTACACACCCATCTGGGTTTTCTTCTATTTTCTTAATAGTTCTTGTTCCTCTTTATTTCCTCTTGTCTCCATGGGGACATGGAAAATAATTTTTCCTCCATAAGCTATGCATGTCGTAACAGGCAACTAAAATGCTGGGAGCAATAGGCTAGTAACTCCTTCTCCTGTATAAATTACTAACTTTAAAAAGAAAAACTTTTGTTTTTCTTTTCAGGTCACCCTGCCTTGGTGAATACAGCTGGTTTGTTGAAAAAAAAATATACAAGCTTGAAAAGTGCATTTATTCCTGTAATTTGGGGATTTTAGCTGCAGTTCCTAATTAATATTTAGCTTTATTAACACTTAATATAATGTCTATTAAAATATATGATTTTTCATCACAATACGTATAGTGGTACCTCGGCATACGAGTTGCTTCCAACTCGAACAGTTATGTAAGTGTATTTTTGTAAGTGCTTTTGTAAGGGTATTTTTGGGGGTCTGAAACAGATTAATCTAATTTACATTATTCCTTATGGGAACAAATTCGTTGGGTATTGGCACTCGAACAGCCTTCTGGAACAAATTAAGCTCATAACCCGAGGTACCACTGTATTTGTGATAAAAACTTAATGATGTATTCCAGTATTCAAATTTTGCATTGGCTCATTTGTCTTTTGTCTTCATGATACCTACTGCTGCTAAAGAGCGACTGAGTTTACATAAATATTTGTGATATGTTCTTATTAATTCTTTCTTTGCAGGATGAAGTACAGGAAGCTTATGCTCTTCTTAAGGATCTAGAGCCAACAGTCCCACAAGAATATATTCTTAAAGGTGTAGTTAACTCTGCTATTGGACAGGAAACTGGTTCGGTGAGTGATAATCTGTAGCTCATGTTATTATCACAGCACTGAACCAAGGACAAACAAGAAGAAATTTAATACCTTGTACATATCAGCTAGAGATGTACAAGAGCATTCAGCATGTTAACAATCATAATCATAATACTATTACCAAGGAAGCTCCTTCCATTATATATGTATACTTATTTAGAATAAACTGTATGCACGCAGCTATGATTGCATCAAACACTATTTCAACATCTCACAAGGCCAGTAGAAACCTAATACTATCATTTGCCTAAGGTCACTTGTGCCTGGTCTGGACTTAGGTCATGTAGCCTGCCTTTGTATATACTACCATTATATTTCATCTCATGTACACTTGAAAGTATTTTGAAGAGGGCCTTAGTACTGTTTTATATTCTCCACATTCAAGCACAGTTCTTACATTATATATGTCAGTAGAGTTTGTAGTTTTCTTAAAATATAACTTTACACTTACAGAGAGAAAATTTGAAGATTGCCCAACAGTATTTCCAGTTGGTGGGTGGAAGTGCCTCTGAATGTGACACCATTCCTGGGAGGCAGTGTATGGCATCGTGCTTCTTCCTTTTAAAACAATTTGAGGATGTTCTTCTCTATCTTAATTCAATTAAATCCTACTTTTACAATGATGACACATTTAATTTTAATTATGCTCAGGTTAGTGCAATTAATTATGTTATATTCATGCATTTTCTGCCATTATGTATATGTACTGTATATATCACTGGACTGTTAAATTCTGGTCCTGTTTTTAATTGAAAATAACAAATGCAACAGTAAAAATGCTAATGAATTTTTTTTTTGTAAATCCATTATTTATAGGTTGATGCAGGTAACGTTATAGTATTTGATCTCATGTCTTGATCTTATGATAATTTCACTTTTAGTAACCATATTGTGAGTTTTGTTAATTTTTATTACATGACAGCAGACCACTACCTCAACTTCTCTTAACAAATTTTGGCTGTATGTTTTAATTTTTTTTTAACATATATAGTAGTTACATGGTTCTGTTCCTTACCTCTAAAATGTTCCAAAAATACACTTACCAGTGTTTATTAGTTAGTGATTTAACATTTTTTAGTACTTAAATTTTAAGAGGCTCTGAACCCATTCCATTAATAGTTTACTGCATTTCCCATTTCACTATAATTGTTTTAAAGAACCTTGTTCTTTTGCATATTAGTCTAATTGTAACATTTAAATTACAGTATAATTTTGCACAATCACCAAAAATGTAACTTCTCTCAAATATTTTTGCACAGTGTACCAGTATTTTATATTACTCGTACAGGCCAAAGCTGCTGTAGGAGAATATAAGGAGGCAGAAGAAGTTTTTCTTCTTATACAGAATGAGAAGATCAAAAATGATTATGTATTCCTGTCTTGGTTAGCCAGATGCTGTGAGTATAATTATTGAATGACTAATAGTCTATTTTTTAGAAATGTTTCCAACTGTAAAACGACAGGTGTCTGCAACATTGCAATTTTTTTCTCAAATCTGCTATATTTAGTTGAATGCTTTGAAAATTAGAACCAAATTTACAAATTTACTTAATTATTTTTCTTGAGCTTTGAAAATTATATTACAGTAATTATGTGAACTTTCTCAGATATCATGAACAGTAAGCCAAGGCTTGCTTGGGAATTGTACCTCAAGATGGAGACATCAGCAGAAGCCTTCAGTTTGCTGCAGTTGATTGCCAATGACTGTTACAAGATGGGTCAATTCTATTATGCGGCAAGATCGTTTGATGTTCTGGAGAGACTGGACCCCAATCCTGAATACTGGGAGGGCAAGAGAGGTGCCTGTGTAGGAATGTTCCAGATGATAATTGCTGGGAAAGAGCCAAAGTAAGTTTTTGAGTTATATAACAGAATAGTTTTTATCACTGGCCATTTCAGAAATTTTGGGAGTCTATAAAAATTATGATATACAGTGGTACCTCGAGTTACGATGGTCCCCAAAATCGCCCTTTTATGTAAGTTTATTTTTTTAAATGCTTTTGTAAGTATATTTTTGGGGGTGTAAAAGGACTAGTCTATTTTACATTATTCCTTATGGGGATAAATTTGTTTGGTAATGGCACTTGAACAGCATTCTCGAACGAAAAAATATCGTAACTCGAGGTACCACTGTATGTATAGGTACCTTGTGAATCTAATTTTATTTATGCATTGGGACCTTAGTAACCCATATGGAATATATCACTGTTATTCACTCCAAATGATGAATTTTTTCCTTGAATTTTATTTTAAAAACATATTAAATGATGAATTAGACACGTGCAACATCTGGGTATCATTATTTGGTAGACATTTTACCATCCAGTTGCTTTATCAATACAAAACAGGGACATAAACAGAAGACTGTAGACGAGGAGGTATTGTATACGTATGACATAATACTTATCAGACACATCATGAAATCTTGGAACAGAGGACATTTCCACAACCTACTTGCCAACCTCTGGCCCAACTATTGGACATGATTTATGTACTTCTGCTGGTGGGTCCCACCTGCCAGTGATAATACCTTTGTCTGCTGCACCTCATTTGACTCTAGTATATAAGCACCTATCTTCCTGCCTATGATTCAGATTCATCAAGACTACAGTGTTCATCACCTGCTCCTGAGCTGAGGGACAGATTGCCTCAGCTTCTGCTGTTCTCTTTGGGTGATTCTACAAGGTTGAGGGACTGATTACCTCCTTATTTACAGTCTTTCATTTATGTCCTTGTTCTGTATTGATAATGGCACTGGATGGCAAAATTTTCAGCAAATAAAGATATCCAGATGTTGCACATGTGTCTAATTCATCATCTTATCGGTATTGTATAGGTATTTTATAGGTAGTAGGTTGGTAGACAGCAACCACCCAGGGAGGTACTACCATCCTGCCAGGTGACTGTGAAACAGAAACCTGAAACTGTTTTACATGATGGTAGGATTGCTGGTGTCTTTTTTCTGTCTCATAAACATGCAAGATTTCAGGTACGTCTTGCTACTTCTACTTACACTTAGGTCACACTACGCAAACATGTACACGTTTATGTATACACACTCATCTGAGTTTTCTTTGATTTTATCTTAATAGTTCTTGTTCTTATTGCTTTTCCCTTTCATATCCATGGGGAAGTGGAATAAGAATCTTTCCTCCGTAAGCCATGCGTGTTGTAAAAGTCAACTAAAATGCCGGGAACAATGGGCTAGTAACCCCTTTTCCTGTATAGCTTACTAAAAAGAAGAAAGAAAACCGTCAAAGTGGGATGTTTGAATGTGCGTGGATGTTGTGCGAATGATAAGAAAGAGATGATTGTAGATGTTATGAATGAAAAGAAGCTGGATGTCCTGGCTTTAAGTGAGACAAAGCTGAAGGGGTAGGAGAGTTTCAGTGGGGAGAAATAAATGGGATTAGATCAGGGGTTTCAAATAGAGTTAGAGCTAAAGAAGGAGTGGCAATAATGTTGAATAATCAGTTATGGCAGGTAAAGAAGGAATATAAATGTATAAATTCAAGGATTATGTGGAGTAAAATAAAGGTTGGATGTGAAAAGTGGGTTATAGTAAGTGTTTATGCACCTGGAGAAGAGAGAAGTGTAGAGGAGGAGAGAGATTTTGGGAAATGTTGAGTGAGTGTGTGGGGAGTTTTGAACCAAGTGAGAGAGTAATTGTGGTTGGGGATCTTAATGCTAAAGTGGGTAAAAATGTTGTGGATGGAGTAGTAGGTAAATTTGGGGTGCCAGGGGTAAATGTAAATGGGAACCATTAATTGAGCTATGTGTAGAAAGAGGTTTGGTAATAAGTAATACATATTTTATGAAAAAGAGGATAAATAAATATACAAGGTATGATATAGCACGTAAGGAAAGTAGTTTGTTGGATTATGTATTGGTGGATAAAAGGTTGATGAGTAGGCTTCAGGATGTACATGTTTATAGAGGGCAACGGATATATCAGATCATTATTTGGTGGTAGCTACAGTTAGAGTAAAAGGTAGATGGGATAAAAGAAAATGGCAACAGCAAGTAAGAGAGGTAAAAGTGTATAAACTAAGGGAGGAGGAAGTTAGGGTGAGATATAAGCAACTATTGGCAGAAAGGTGGGCTAGTGCAAGTAGGAGTAGTGGGGGGGTTGAAGAGAGTTGGGATAGTTTTAAAAATGCAGTATTAGAATGTGGGGCAGAAGTTTGTGGATATAGGAGGGTGGGTGCAGGAGGAAGAGGAGTGAGTGGTGGAATGAAGAAGTAAAGGGTGTGATAAAAGAGAAAAAGGTAGCTTATGAGAGGTTTTTACAAAACAGAAGTGTTAATAGAAGACCAGAGTATATGGAGAGTAAAAGAAAGGTGAAGAGAGTGGTGAGAGAGTGCAAAAGAAGAGCGGATGAAAGAATGGGAGAGGCTCTGTCAAGAAATTTTGCTGAAAACAGAAAAAATTTTGGAGTGAGATAAACAAGGTAAGAAAGCCTAGGGAACGAATGGATTTGTCAGTTAAAAACAGAGTAGGGAGTTAGTAGATGGGGAGCTGGAGGTATTGGGTAGATGGCGGGAATATTTTGAGGAACTTTTAAATGTCGATGAAAAAGGGAGGCGGTAATTTCATGTACTGGCCAGGGAGGTACAACATCGTTTAGGAGTGAAGAAGAGCAGGATGTGAGTGTGGGGGAGGTGCGTGAGGCATTACGTAGAATGAAAGGGGTAAAGCAGCTGGAATTGATGGAATCATGACAGAAATGTTAAAAGCAGGGGGATATAGTGCTGGAGTGGTTGGTATTTTTGTTTAATAAATGTATGAAAGAGGGAAGGTACCTAGGGATTGGCAGAGAGCATGTATAGTTCCTTTATATAAAGGGAAGGAGATAAAGAGAGTGTAAAAATTATAGGGGAATAAGTTTACTGAGTATACCAGGTAAAGTGTATGGCAGGGTTATTATTGAAAGAATTAGAGGTAAGACAGAGAGTAGGATTGCAGATGAGCAAGGAGGCTTTAGAGTGAGTAGGGGATGTGTAGATCAAGTGTTTACAGTGAAGCATATATGTGAACAGTATTTAGATAAAGGTAGAGAAGTTTTTATTGCATTTATGGATTTAGAAAAGGCATATGATAGAGTGGATAGGGGAGCAATGTGGCAAATGTTGCAAGTGTATGGAATAGGTAGTAAGTTACTGAAGGCTGTAAAGAGTTTTTATGAGGATAGTGAGGCTCAGGTTAGGGTGTGTAAAGAGAGGAGATTACTTCCGGTAAAAGTAGGTCTTAGACAGGGATGTGTAATGTCACCATGGTTGTTTAATATATTTATAGATGGGGTTGTAAAAGAAGTAAATGCTAGGGTGTTGGGGAGAGGGGTGGGATTAAATTATGGAGAATTAAATGCAAAAATGGGAGTTGACACAGTTACATTTTGCTGATGATACTGTGCTTATGGGAGATTCTAAAGAAAAGTTGCAAAGGTTAGTGGACGAGTTTGGGAGAGTGTGTAAAGGTAGAAAGTTAAAAGTGAACATAGATAAGAGTAAGGTGATGAGGGTATCAAACGATTTAAATAAAGAAAAATTGGATATCACATTGGAGAGAGGGATTATGGAAGAAGTAAATGTTTTCAGATATTTGGGAGTTGATGTGTCAACGGATGGGTTTATGAAGGATGAGGTTAACCATAGAATTGATGAAGGAAAAAGGTGAGTGGTGCATTGAGGTATCTGTGGAGACAAAAACGTTATCCATGGAGGCAAAGAAGGGAATGTACGAAAGTATAGTGGTACCAACACTCTTATATGGGTGTGAAGCATGGGTTGCAAATGCTGCAGCGAGGAGGAGGCTGGAGGCAGTGGAGATGTCCTGTCTAAGGGCAATGTGTGGTGTAAATATTATGAAGAAAATTCGGAATGTGGAAATTAGGAGAAGGTGTGGAGTTACTAAAAGTATTTGTCAGAGGGCTGAAGAGGGGTTGTTGAGGTGGTTTGGTCATTTAGAGAGAATGGATCAAAGTAGAATGACTTGGAGAGCGTATAAATCTGTAGGGAAGGAAGGCGGGGTAGGGGTCGTCCTAGAAAGGTTGGAGGAAGGGGTAAAGGAGGTTTTGTGGGCGAGGGGCTTGGACTTCCAGCAAGCATGTGTGAGCGTGTTAGATAGGAGTGAATGGAGACGAATGGTTTTGGGACATGACGATCTGTTGGAGTGTGAGCAGGGTAACATTTTGTGAAGGGATTCAGGAAACCAGTTAATTGATTTAGTTGGACTTGAGTCCTGGAAATGGGAAGTACAATGCCTGCACTTTAAAGGAGGGTCTGAGATAGTGACAGCTGGGAGGACTTTTCTCAGCTGTCGTATCTGAGCTCCTCTGCAAAGACAGTGATTATGTGTGAGTGTGGTGAAAGTGTTGAATGATGATGAAAGCATTTTCTTTTTGGGGATTTTCTTTCTTTTTGGGTCACCCTGCCTCGGTGGGAGACGGCCGACTTGTTGAAAAAAAAAAAAAAAAAAAATCGGTATTGTATACCTTTAATATATTAAAAAAATATTTTAGGTATTTATCTCATCCTGTGATCAGTTAGAAATTGCTTGGTGATCTACTGGTAGATCACAGTCATCATTTTGGCAGCCTCTATTATAAACTATCTCCCAATATGTTATAATATAAGGTGTTTTCTCTTTGTTCTTTTTTCCATAGAGATTCGCTGGGTGACATTTTACAGTTACTTCGAAACACTGCAAACCCACAAGTGGAAGGGATCATCCGTGTCATCAAGAAGTGGGCAAAGGACAACCATATCCCAGTATAGCATTCCTCTCATTTGTCAGATACATAGAAGAAAATTTGTAAAATCACCTTATTTACATATGTAAATACTGAATTGCAATACCAAGAGATTCTCTAAGATTATTCACTATCTCTTGTATGTTTAACTAACATTATTTTTACATTGAAGAGTCTTTCTATACTGAATTTTCTGACTGTAATATATTTATCTCTAGATGTAATATAGGACACACACACACACTTCTAGGCTGTTGTATCTGAGTGCCTCTGCAAAGACAGTGATTATGTATGAGTAATGGTGAAAGTGTTGAATGATGATGAAAGTATTTTTCTTTCTTTTTGGGTCACCCTGTCTCGGTGGGAAACGGCCAATGTGGTAAAAAAAAAAAAAAAAAAACTTCTTTCAATGCACCGGCCGTATCCCACCAAGGCGGGGTGGCCCAGTAAAGCAATTCCAAATTACTACAGACCGATAGCCCCGTGGCCTGGTGGCAAAAGCTCTCGCTTCACACGGTGAGGGTCCAGGTTTGATTCTCGGTGAAGGGGTGGAAACATTGGACGTGTTCACCTATCAGTAAAATGAGTACCTGGGTGTTAGTTGACTGGTGTGGTCACATCCTGGGACAAAACTCGCCTAATTTTCCCGAAATGCTCTGCATAACGAGCGGCTTTCTATATACAGTAGTAGTACATATGTCATTGATGTCAGCTAGGCCTGTATACCTTGTATGTACTTGTAGTAAATAAAGATATTATTATTTTTATTATTATTATATCATCCCATATCATAAAAATCTTTGAAAGGGTTCTAAGAAGCAAGATCGCCAACCACCTAGATACCCATCAATTACACAACCCAGGGCAACACGGGTTTAGAGCAGGTTGCTCATGCCTGTCCCAGCTACTGGACCACTATGACAAGGTCCTGGATGCTGTAGAGGATAAACAAAATACAGATGTAGTATACGCAGACTTTGCAAAAGCCTTCGACAAGCGTGACCATGGTGCAATAGCGCACAAAATGTGTGATATAGGAATACGTAACAGGAAAAGTTGGTAGATGGATCTATAACTTCCTGACAAATAGAACACAAAGAGTAATAGTAAACAGAGTAAAGTCCAAGGCAGCTACGGTGAAAAGCTGTTCCACAAGGCACAGTACTCGCTCCCATCCTATTCCTCATCCTCATATCTGACATAGACAGAGATGTAAGCCATAGCTCCGTGTCTTCCTTTGTGGGTGACACCCGAATTGACATGACAGTGACCTCCATTGAAGACACCGCAAGACTCCAAGCAGACATCAACCAAATCTTCAAATGGGCCACTCAAAACAATATGAAGTTCAATGAAGAGAAATTTCAACTACAGTGGACCCCCGAGTAACGTGAAAACTCAAGTGCCATTACCGAACAAATTTACTCCCTTAAGGAATAATGTCACGTAGGTTAGTCTATTTCAGACCCCCAAAAATACACTTCCACAAGCACTTACAATATTATACTTACATAATTGTACGATTTCCGGGGTGTTCGTTACTCGGGGGTCCACTGTACTCGGATATGGAAAACTTGAGGAAATTAAAACTGTATCAGGGTATATGACAAATTCTAACCATACAATAGAGTGAAAAAGTAATGTGAAGGACCTGGGAGTGATAATGTCAGAGGATCTTGCCTTCAAAGACCACAACAATGTATCTACTGCATCTGCTAGGAAAATGATAGGATGGATAATGAGAACCTTCAAAACTAGGGATGCCAAGCCCATGATTCTCTTCAAATTGCTTGTTCTCTCTAGGCTGGAATACTGCTGTACATTAACTGCCCCCTTCAAGGCAGGCCAAATTGCTGACCTGGAGAGTGTACAAAGAACTTTCGCGGCACACATAAGTATGATAAGGCACCTAAATTACTGGGAATGGTTGAAGTCCCTTGATTTGTATTCCCTGGAATGCAGGAGAGAGAGACACATGATAATATACACTTGGAAAATTCTAGAGGGATTAGTACCAAATTTGCACAGGAAAATCACTCCCTATGAAAGCAAAAGACTCGGCTGGTGATGCAACATTCGCCCAATGAAAAACAGGGGCGCCACGAGTACACTGAGAGACAACACAATAAGTGTCTGTGGCCCAAGACTGTTCAAATGCCTCCCAGCATACATAAGGGGGATTACCAATAGACCCCTGGCTGTCTTCAAGAAGGCACTGGACAGGCACCTAAAGTCAGTACTTGACCAGCCCGGCTGTGGTTTGTACATCAGTTTGCTTGTGGCCATCAGTAACAGCCTGGTTAATTAGATCCTGATCCACCATGAGGCCTGGTCTCAGACCGAGCCGTTGGGACGTTGACCCCCGAAACCCTCCAGGTATTTTATATTTAATAATACAGGAGAAGGGGTTACTAGCCCCTTGCTCCTGGCATTTTAGTTGCCTCTTACGACACACATGGCTTATGGAGGAAGAATTCTGTTCTACTTCCCCATGGAAATAAGTGGAAATAAACAAGAACAAAAACTAGTAAGAAAAATAGAAGAAAACCCAGAAGGGTGTGTATATATATGCTTGTACATTACTACATGCATGTGTAGCGTGACCTAAATGTAAGTAGAAGTAATAAGACGTATACCTGAAATCTTGCATGTTTATAAGACAGAAAAAAGACACCAGCAATCCTACTATCATGTAAAACAATTATGTACAGGCTTTCGTTTTACACTCGCTTGGCAGGACGGTAGTATACCTGCCAAGTCCTCCAATGCATCAGGCCTGTTTCCCTTAATCTTTCTTCATAGGACATTTCTCTTAGCTCCGGGACTAGTCTTGTTGCAAACCTTTGCACTTTCTCTAATTTCTTGACGTGCTTTATGTGTGTGTGTGACCCAATTATATTTGCACTAAACTCATTACAGTTGTGACCTGGTGTGGACGTGTGAATGACTCATTACTTTGTAATTTGTTCATGATTGTGACCCTGTAAAGACGTGTGGATGGTTCATTACCTTTGTAACTTGTTCAGTTATCAGAACTTTGGGGCCCAGTCCCTGGACCCATGATGTGCCTCTGTAATCTTTCGACTACCGCCCACAGGATAGGTATGGGGTGGTGACCGGTACGGACTTGTGAATTGCTCAATACTTTATAATTAGTTCATGGTTGTAACCATGAATAAACGTAAGTAAGTAAATTTACTTACATGATTCATTACCTTTGTAACTTGCTCAGCTATCAAAACTTTGGGGCCCAGTCCCTGGACCCATTATGTACCTCTGTAATCTTTTGACTACAGCCCACAGGATGGGTATGGGGTGCATAATAAAGATATCAAACTAAAACAACTTCCTGGGGTAGGGAGCATTTCTGCCCGGTAAAGCTCTGTTGATGCAAGACACTGGATCATAAATAAGTTTATTTAGGCACAGGTACACATGAGTACAATTATCATACATAGTGTAAATTACCTAGGATAACCCAAAAAAGTACATTAGGGTCACACATTTCTCGTTCCCCTGTAACATCCCCCCAATGAAAAGCAGGGGTGCCACTAGCACGTTGAGGGACAACACAATAAGTGTCAGGGGCCCAAGATTGTTCAACTGCCTCCCAGCATACATAAGGGGGATTACCAACAAACCCCTGGCTGTCTTCAAGCAGGCACTGGACAGGCACCTAAAGTCGGTACCTGACCAGCCAGGCTGTGGTTCGTACGTTGGACTGCGTGCGGCCAGCAGTAACAGCCTGGTTGATCAGGCTCTGGTCCAACATGAGGCCTGGTCACAGACCGGGCCGCGGGGCGTTGACCCTGGAATTCTCTCCAGGTAAACTCCAGGTAAAACTCCTCGGTACTGCTTGACACATAACAGGTTAGTAAATTTATTCAGGTATAGGTACATATAAATACAGTTACATAAATTATCATGCATAGCAACATATGTGTATATTACCTAGAATAACCCAAGAAAGTCAGTGACTTATTTCTTTGTTAATACAATAACAGGAGTGCCTTATAACTCATTACAATTGTGACCAGGTGTGGACGTCAGTGGCTCATTACTTTGTAATTTGTTCATGATTGTAACCATGTATAAGAGTGTAGATGGTTCTTTACCTTTGTAACTTGCCATGATTGTGACCAGATCTACCTGGAGTTCATTACCTTGTAACTTGTTCAGCTATCATAACTTTGGGGTCCAGGCTCTTTACCCATTATGTACCTCTGTAATCTTTTGACTACCGCCCACAGGATGGGTATGGGGTGCATAATAAAGATGTTAAACTGTCTCTGTGCCTTTTCCAGTCTACAATTATAGTAAGTTTATTCTGGTACAATTACACATAAATAGTTACATAATTATCATACATAGCAGCATATGTGTAGATTACGTAGGATAACCCCAAAAACGTCAGTGACTTATTTTCCTTATTAACGCTTATTTTCACTGTGATCCTTTCATCGTCTTCCTCAGGATGCCATCCACAACACCCAGGTGCCTACTTACGCTACCCTCTGGGTAGGTTCCTGATGAAGGGAACCTACCCAGAGGGTAGGTTCCCTGATCCAAGGAACTGGTCCTGACCTCTTCCTTGAATAGAACTTGATTGCCTCTCATTTCCTCAAGCTCTGTATGACCTCTACGGGTTTAGGGCCCCACGAATATAATAACAATAATGTACTTACTACTGTATGACCAGGGGCAACAGGTGTACAAATACAAATCTATATTTCTATAAACATACAACAATCTGAAGACCCCATAAGATACATATCATTTCGGGCAGAACTTAGCCTGTTTAAAATTCTTATTTTTATATTTATGGGTCTAATACATAGTATTAATAGGAACTTAAAAATAGATAAAAGTTAATTCATAAAGTAACGAATAAAAAATTTGTTCTAAGAGGGTGAGAGGTATTACATCTATTTACAAGCACTTATTGAATTTTTGCAAGAACAATTTGTTAGACGCTTCCTTTACACAGTAGACTTTAATATGGAGGTTGTTAGGTTGGTCAAATGCAAATGGAGATACTACTCTATATTTCAGTATTACAGCGCAGGACACACAGTGAATGCACAAGGAGTGCACAGCATCTCCGGGCAGTGTAGGTGTCCCGTAGCTCGGTTGGTAGCTCACACTGAGGTCCATAGTTCGATACCCGGTACGGGTGGTCTGAGGTCCCGCAAATTTCCTGTCCCAATTCTTCAACAGGGAACATTAATGTGGGTTCCTGTTCAAATTCGGACCGAAACGCCCCAATTTGGCCTCGATGACGCCGGATTATTAGCTGAATTTTCCACGACAACCAATGCTTGTAAATTACAAATGGCGTCCCCCTGTATCACTCCGGCCGCTGCACACCCTCCTTCACACAAAAATTTCTCGAAGGGTCAAATCAGCATAATTTTAATACACATTTATTATATTATTCAAATTTACACATGCTGAATTTGGGAAAATTCAAAATTTTCCATAAGTGGAAACATTGGACACCTGCTGTCCCTATTCATCTAGCATAAATAATAGGTACCTGGGTGTTAGTCGACTGGCGTTGGTCGCATCCTGGGGACAAAATTAACCTAATTTGCCCGAAATGCTCTGTATAACCAGGGGCTTTCTATATAGCATGCAGTTGATGTCACTAGGTCTATATAAGTTGTATCACGTACTTGTAGAAATAAAGCTTATTTATTTAAAACTTAGCAAAATACTATACTAAAAATTAACTCAGGTGGTGGCTAAAGCTCCGCTTCACACAAGAGGGCCCGGGTTCGATTCCCGGCGGGGTGGAAACATTTCGACGCGTTTCCTTACACCTGTTGTCCTGTTCACCTAACAGCAAATAGGTACCTGGGTGTTAGTCGACTGGTGTGGGTCGCATCCGGGGACAAGATTGAGGACCCCAATGGAAATAAGACAGTCCTCGATGACGCACTGACTTTCTTGGGTTATCATGGGCGACTAACCCTCCGGGTTAAAAATCCGACCAAAATCTTATCTTATCACAATAAGAAGACATAATTGTTAAGTGTAGCAGTGAGTGGTACTAGTTACTTTAATTACAATGCAAATATGATGGGACAATACATGCTTCTAAATATGTGGAAAATATTGGTATTTTCCGAAAGTTGTAATTGATAAACTTTCCAATATGAATAGATATCATTCATGTGTTGCTGGTGGCTTAACATTAACTGAAAGGAACCAACGAATTCACACGCA